>VHZZ01012232.1:5824-20306 GCA_009801015.1 Silene noctiflora | reverse complement strand
AAGACAAAACTCGTGAGACTCCACCCTGCTAACCCCGTCGCGTAGTCAACAACCATCATCATCGTTACCTGCTAAATCAACTGCTCACCATCCCCGAATGGATCACCACAGTTTTTAAAACAATAACGGGGTCAGTCAACTGAAAAACTATATACAGTAAACAATGTAAACAGAATAAAACAACACCACACCACCACCATCACCATCACCACACACACCACACATCAAGTAACCGACTACACACTGAAGTATGTAGCCCTGCCAGTGGAAGACCGCATCCAACCACCTAACCACCCGTAATAACCCAAGTCCCTTAATATGTACATCCCCCCTACGCTGAGAGAACGCAGGAGGCGAGCAGGGGGGTGAGACCACCTCTCACAATGGCTCACAAATCACAATACCGATCACATCTCAATCACACCCAACACCAACATCCACCACCAACATCGCCATCACAACATTGTCACAACAATACCATCACAAAATACCTAAGTCCCTTAATGTGCACATCCCCCTTACGCTGAGAGAACGCAAGGGGCGAATAATGGGGGTGAGACCACCTCTCACAATGGTTCACAACCAAAATCAAAATACCGTCACAACAATAATATCACAATATAGATCAATCACAGTAATAATCACAAAGACCGTCATATTGTATCACATATAATTCTACAACCAACTGACAACAATAATATCACATCACAATAAACATAACAAGATCGTCACAATCATAAAATCATATCACAGTACACATAAAAAAACCGTCACATTATACAATATACAGTTCTACAGTCAACTGAGTAGGGAAACCCTACCTTAACAAGAAAATCTAGCAATAAGAAAACGATCAGAACGCTTCCTCTACAAAGTCGCCTTCTATAATGAATCAATTAAGGAAAATAAGACACAAATCCCCCAAAACCTCCAAATCAAAAATTAGGGTTACAACAATAGGCCAAAAGACTAGATCAAGGACTTACCCCAATGATTACGATACTAAGATATGTGAAAACCTCAACAATTGACAAAGACGCGCCGCGGATTGAATGTAGGGAATGAGGAGCAGTTATCGATGTGTGAGTTTTGTTTTTTAAACAATATAAAATGATTTCTGCTCCACGTTCTAATATATATCGAATCCGCAAATACCGACACGAACCGGGCACTCGGTCGAGTACAAGACACTCGACCGAGTGCAAGGCACTCGACCGAGTTCCCAGATTCCAGTGCGCTGACAGACCAATACAAGCAGACACTCGGCCAAGTACACCTAACTCAGCCGAGTGTCCAAAGCTAAAAAAATCCGAGTATTACAGATCCATTCAATTGGGCCCCTGCATGGTTGTGAATTCAACCACCCAAAGACAAAGTGACTATCACCCCGAAAAAGCTATTGTCTAGAGGTTAACCAGTTGCCTAATAAACGATTGGCGAAAACAAAGGACACTAACAAGCGTGGGACAAACCCCATCAAACTTTTTGAAATGTGAAAGTTCAATGAGGCCAAGTTTATAATTCTAATCAAATCCACTTTTGTTTAAAGAATTTAGCATTTCATTCCTCAAAACCTTTTGTTATGCCACCTTGTTGAGCTTGGCACGATCTTGACCTTTACACTTGTAGAGAATCTGAGACTTGCCATGTCATATGCCACTAACATCATAAGGATTATCCTTCCATCCCATCCGACCCCCCTTGACGAAAGCATTTTGCGATTGTGGAAAAAAGTAGCCGAGTTTAACACCACTTGGAGGTGACTTGTTTGTATCCTCTTAGAACTTAATGTCTTGGAGAACTAGTATCTATGATGGAGTGTGTACCTTTTTATTTCTTCCCGTTTAGTTGAATTTTCGCCACTTAGATAAGGAAAGTGGCTATTATTTTGTAGACGCATCCTTTGTTCTGTTTATGTGCTTTATGTTGGATGCATCGCCATTTTGGCAACCCCCACCTTGCCTTGAAAGAAGGCATTCTACCTCATGGATGCCTTGTTGTTAGTTGAAGGGGCGGAGTGTGACCCTCTAATTGTCTCACATCGGCTATGTTATTATATTAGTTTAAATAAAGGTCATAGTTTTAGTCACCTCTTTACTCGGGACGTACAAAGGTTCGGTTTGGGGATATTACTTATTTAGTTATGTTCCGATTACGAGGATATGTAATTGAGAAGGGATATTATCGGCCAATCTAGCGAATTTGAATCCCAAATCAAGTCAACACGGGTAGTCAAAACGACACTTTAACTCATACTCATAATAAACTAAAGTTTCATAATTATTTCAAACGATATAATATGATACGATACGATAAAAACGAAATAAAACAACAATACAAAAATGAAATAAAAGGGAGAAGGAGGGGGTTTTGATGCACCCTTAACCTACATGTATCATTGACATCGTCTTGGGTCATAATAAAACGTAGATTTTGCCTCGAGGGGACGTCGTCAACGAAGGAACAAACAATTTGAACACGGTTTTGCAAATCTGGACAACAACTTTCAAACGCGAATATCTCATTCGTTTCTCAATGAAAATTGAATCTAAAAGATGTTTTGAAATCTGCGTAAAGTCTAGTATCTGAAAGTATAAGAAAAAGAGAGTCTTTTTTATGTAAGGGGTACGAAAATCGAGGGCAAAGGGAACTGCTCTACGATGGAAATCACACGAAAACAGAGTGTTTAATACTCTGTTTTTCAAGAAGTTTTGAGGCGAGATTAGGGCTTGCTTCCGTGTGTTGATTATTTTTAATGATATGTGGATGTTTGTAGGTCTTCAAGGAGAAAAGGGGTTGAATATACCAGGTATATATAGAGAGGAGCGAAGGGTAAAAGTAAGGTTAGAAGAGGAGCGGGTGCGTGATGCTTGTGTGTGTGTGTGTGTTGGCTGCGTTTTTCGAGGAGAATTAGCTAATATTCGTTAGGGTTGGATGATATATTGCTTAAGGGTTATGTTAAGGATTAATTTGGCTAGAGATTGATCACAAAAAGGAAGCAAGAGGGATGGAATTGAGGCGAGGAACGAGCTCAATACATGCTCTGTTTTGAGCGCTGCTGCCACGGCTTTGCATTAGGGTTTTGGGAGATATTTTGGAGGATTTTCTTAGTGTGTAAGCTAAATTTATGTGGTTAGGATAGTCGGGTACGATTTGGTGGTAATGGGTTGCGATTTTGGGTCAGTTTGGGATGGGTTTCGAGCGGGAACGAGTTGAAGGAAGAAGGAAGTCTTGGGCTAGGTTTAGGACGAGTTTTTGAGCTGGGTTAAGGGCGTGATTTGGGTAAGCTTGTGTGGGGATTTGAACACGGGTTGGAGGGGTAGAGAATGGGCCAAAAATTGCATTGAAGTTTGTGTACAGTTCGCAAATAAAATGGGCTTGAAATTGTGTATAAGACCGTCGTAAAAATCGCGTTTTTCAAATACGATTTAAATTTCAAAATGATTTTCCAAATCAAAGACCAATTTTTTTTTAATAAAATAAATTAAAATTAAAATAAAATAAAATGAGTTTACTTTAAATAAAACATTTAATTTAAATATCATTCAAATTAATAGAATACTCCATCGACAATGCCCATTCTACGTTGTAAAACGAACTCCAAATAACTGATAGTGCCAACTGGTAAATACATGTCGTCCTATCATCATTAGGTGTTTGACGGGTTTTCTATAAATTCCAATATCAATAGATACGGGTATCTACACATCCTAAATCTTTCAAGTACTTTATTGATATAGGAGTCTAGAGACAATCCCAAAATGCCTCGAGATCTAAATCTATGGATCTTAATGCCAATAGCAAAAGATGTCTCACCCATGTCCTACATATCAAAATTACTTGAAAGGAATTGTTTCACCTCATGTAGCAACCCTATACCATTGGTTTCTAGCAAAATATCATCCACATACAACACTAGAAAACAAACTTTACTCCCACAGACCTTAAGATAAATACATTGATCCATTATGTTTTCTTTGAAACCGAATGAATAAATCACTTCATGGAACTTCTTATACCATTAGCGGAACGCTTGTTTTAAACTGTATATGGACTTATTTAGCTTACAAACCAAATGCTCACCATCTTTAGGGAAGAATCCTTTAGGTTGTTTCATATAAACCTCCTCCTCTAAATTACCATTGATAAATGTTGTTTTCACATCCATCTAATGTAACTCATAATCAAAATGAGCTAATAATGCCATGATAACTCAAAGAGAATCTTTCTTTGATACAGGAGAAAAAGTCTCTATGTAGTCGATTCATTCCCTTTGAGTGAATCATTTAGCAACGAATCTTGCCTTATGTCTCTCGATGTTCCCAAGTGAATCTCTTTTAGTCTTATATACTCATTTGCACCCAATATGTTTTACACTATCAGGCAATACAACAAGATCCCAAACTCGATTAGATGCCATAGAATTTATCTCATCTTTCATAGCATTTATCCATAACTTAGAATCTATAGAACTTACGACTTGTGAAAATGACATAGGATCATTATCAGCTCCAAAATTATAATCCAATTCTTGTAGATATACTTCGTAGTCATCAGGAATAGCCGATCTCCTTTCACGAATAGATCTTCTTAATGGAACTTGTTTTTCCTTAAGGTGAACTTTGTCCTCATTATGATCTACTATATTTTGATCAACATTTTGTGGAATTTATATCACTAGTTGTCTAACACTCGATTGAACTTGAAGAGTGTGAATGACAACCAACCTGTCACTTGAATCAGAGGGAGGAACTTCATGACGAACCCTCTCCAGAACAATGTCTTGAATTAGGTCACTCCCATTGATCAAGTCACTCTCAAGAAATTTAGCATTTCTTGATTCCATAATCCTGGTACTGTGAGATAGACAATGAAACCTATAACCCTTAGATCGACTTTTCGGCATATCCTATGAAATACCCACTAATAGTCCTTTTATCAAGTTTACTTTTTTGTGGATTATACACTATCACCTCCAACGGGCATCCCCAAATGCGTATATGTCTCAAACTTAGTTTTCATCCTTTAAATAAATCAAAAGGTGTCTTAGACACAACCTTGGAAGGAACCTGATTTAATATATGCTATTGTCTTAAGAGCATCAACCCACAAAAATAAAGGAAGTTTAACATTACTTCTCACACAACGCACTATCTCAATTAATGTCCTATTTCTTTTTTCTGCTCCACTATTTTGGTCTGGAGAACCAGGCATAGTGTATTAGGCAATAATCCTATACTCCTGAAGAAATTTAGCAAATGGACCAGGAGCTTGTCCGTTCTCACTGCATTTACCATAGTAATCACCACCTCTATCAGATCTCACAATCTTAATGCACTTACTGCATAAATTCTTTACTTCGGGTTTAGAAAATTTAAAGGCATCAAAAGCTTCGTCCTTAGAACGAAGTAAGTAAAGATACTTATAACATGAGTAATCATCAATAAAGGTGATAAAATATATTGAATCATTAGCGTTCATCTCCCGAGAACAAATATCCGTATGTATGATTTCTAATAGGTTAGAACTCCTCTATGCACCTTTCTTAGACATGTTAATTAGTTTTCTTACCCTTAATGCAACTAACATAAGTATCAAAATCAGTAAAGTCTAAAGTATCAAATACTACATCCTTTACTAATCTCTTTACCCTCTCAATGAAAATATGTCCCAATCTCCGGTGCCACAAAATAGAGGAGTTCTCATTCATAATAAAACGCTTTAAACTAGAATTGGCATGCATAAAATTATGAGTGATATTTGATGCGTGCTATTTTCATACACTTTTTATGCCCAGTTTGCACGCATTGCTATGCATCTCATGTAACGCCTAGCTACTATTTCTCCCTTGAGCGTATTACTTTGGTTTGTCTTGTTTAATATGCAGATATTGGCCCAAGTGTGCATAATCAAACCAAAACCCGTCTCCAGGAGTGCATTATGCCTTTAGTAGAGTTGAGCTCGGGAACCGTCACCTGGGGATACGTGTGGACAAAGGTGGACAAGGTCAAAATGCTGCTGATATGTATGTTTAGTCGATCGACTGCTGCTATTAGTCGATTGACTGTTTTGCTGCTCCTATTAGTCGATCGACCAGTACTGTTGGTCGATCGACCAGTTTTGTAATTAGGCGAGTTTTAAACTTGTTTAACTCGGCCCATTAGCTTTTAGGAAGTGATCGACATCTCTTATTATCTGAGAGAGGACGAGTAATCAGTTTGGGTTATCAAATTTTCTGCAAAAACTCTCTTTACGTTTCTTTACTCTTAACTTTTGGATCTACAAGTTTGCAGTCATACTCTTTCCATTCGGTAATTAATTAATTAATCTTTTTTCCTCTTTTAATTTTCCTCTTTTGTTTTCCTCTTCCATTCTCATTACTTTGTTCATTGTATTTTATGCTTGATTGTTATTTTTATTCGTTAGCCATGTTCAATTCAATTATTATGTTTATTGTTTATTTAGTTAGTCCCATCATCCGTAGCTAATTTCTCTCATGCTAGGATTTAAGGGAACCATGGTTGTATGATAATATATTGTTAGGTTACTAGATCTGGTATTTATATTGTTTTGAATTGTTAATCATAGCATTCTACTCTGGTTGATTAGTTAAATGCATGTGATCAATTAATTGTTTTGTTGAACCTTGGCCTAGATTGAATGATTGGTATTGGGGAAAGACTTGTTGCGAACAATAGAAAAACCTAATTAGAGCGAGAGCTATATTAATATTCTAGGGCGAAAAGTGGACCGAAAGGACCTGTTCAATACCCTTCAGACCATATCTATACTGACTGTTTGACCTATACTCTTGACTGTTGTTAACCGTGGTGAACCAACAATCCTAACTATTTCTCTCTATATTTCTATTAGACTCATTTCTTAGTTGTTTGCCTTTTCTTTCATTTCTTTTAGATTAGTAAAACAACAAAAAAAACCCCAAAATTTGGTTACTCAGACGAACTTTAGTTGGTAATTAAGACCTCCTTGTCTCCCTGTGGATACGATCCTGACTTCCTTTACTAATTTAGTTTAGGCCGGTTGGTTTATCTTTGATAGATGTGCGATTTAGCCTGTCAAATTTTGGTGTCGTTGCAGGGCACACGGTGTTTTTCTATTTGTTTGCCTTTAGTTTCTCTTTTGTCTCAGGGAACTTCAGTTCCTTGAGGTCGTTCTTATTCTTTTCCTTTAGTGTTTGTTTATGCCTAGGTCTCACAGGTCCGAGCTCGTGCCATTCGATCCCGAAACAGAAAAGACCCTAAAAGCTAGACGAAACTTCTTTAAGGAAATCCGTCAAGCCGAAGACTTGAGTACGCTTGAGACTGTATATGCCGAATACATTGCAGAGACCCAGTCTTTTGAAGAAGACATTTCTACTTCTGTCGCTACTACGATCATGGCTACACTAGCAAGCCATTCTAAATCTACCCTTGAATCCATCCCTAAGCGATTCAAGCATCCGACTACTGACAACGATACTTTCGAGATTCGTCCCTCCTACATCAACTTGGTGGAACGAAATATGTTTGGAGGTGGAGCCACAGAAGATCCAGCTAAACACATGGAGAAATTTGTTACCTACTACTGCTCCATTCCCTTGACCACTAGTGTGTGACCCAGGACCAAGTCAAATAGGTCCTATTCCCTTTCTCTTTGCGGGATAGAGTCGCAGAGTGGCTCCGTGATCTGGATATGACAGCTTAATCTATTACGGATTGGAATTCACTAGATCTTGCTTTCTACAAGAGGTACATCCCACCACAGAAAATAAATGCCTTGAGGAGCCAGATTACCAGTTTCAAACAGGGTCTCTTTGAGGATTTGAATGAGGCATGGGTTCGGTACAAAAGGCTAGTTCGTTCTATTCCACACCACGGTTTCGAGAAATGGTTTCTTTGCAACCAGTTTTACAACGAGTTGTATAATGATCACAGGGCTCTTCTCGAATCCTCTACTAATGAGAGATTCTAGAACAATGCCAATTATGATACCTCCTGGAAACCGATCGATGATATAGCCACTCATACAGCTGAGTATGGTAACCCTAGGGGAAGTACAAGAGGTAATGGGTCAGATGGAGTTGTTGCAGCTCAATTAGAGGCACTAACTGCCCAAATTACCGAGTTGAAGACCTCTTAATCCTTGGGAAACCGGCAGACGGTCTGTGCCATGGTCCAACAGGAGATACCTTGTAAACAGTGTGGTATTGCGGGGCATAATACAGCTAAGTGCATGAGTAGCATGAAGTAGGTCCATGCTTTTCAGTCTTTCAAACAGGGTACGGCGTACTCTAATTTCTTTAATGAGAGGACTAGGGAACATCCAAACTTCTATTGTCGAAGCCAGAATGTCCTTAATCCTACCCCTACATCGCAACAATCACAAGGTACTTCATATGTGATTCCCCATAATCGCACCTCGCAGCAAAGTAACTATCAAAGGCCGAATCAAGGAAGTCAACAATTCACTAATCAACATCAATAGTTTCCACAACAACAGATGCCACCTCCTCAGCCAGTTCAAAACAATGACATGTCAGAGATCAAAGCCATGTTACAATAGCAGAAGATAGCTTCACATAAGCAAGAGGCTATCATTACTCAACTAATGGCCCATAATAAAATGTTGGATAATCAAATCGCTCAGCTATCAAGCCAAAGTTCAAGTAGGCAACCGGGTGCTTTGCCATCGCAGCTTACAAAGCCACATGATATGGCTAATGCGAACCATTTGCGAATCGGTCTTACATATGATGGACCAGAAATGCCCCAACCGACTGATGAAGACGTTTTTACGAAGTCGGAAGAGGATGCGGCGGATAATTCCGCTATTTGAGTTACTGTAACGCCTGAAAATAGTCGATCGACAAGTACTATTGGTCGATTGACTAACACTATAGTTTTGAACACTGACAAAGTTGGAAGTAGTCGATCGACAGACACTGTTCATCAATCGACTAATCATGATGGTCGATCGACTAGTAATATTTGTCGATCGACTACTAAGTCTGACTGAGTTGCTGATCCGTTATCTACTGCTGATGGGACGCCTTCCACTGCTGATAAGGTGTCCATATCTGATTAAGGGAAGAAGAAGCTACAGAGCCACCAATTGTAATCAAGGTTCTATTTCTGGGACGATTAAAGAACACCAAAGTTGAGCAGCAGTTCGGTAAGTTCATGGAGGTCGTCAAAAATCTTCAGGTAACTGTTCCCTTTACCAAATTGATTACCCAGGTACCTACTTATGCTAAATTTATGAAAGATATATTGACGCGTAAGTGGAATTTCAATGAGATGGAGACTATTGCTTTTACAGAAGAGTGTAGTGCACTCTTACAAAGCAAGTTTCCACCCAAACTGAAAGACCCGGGTAGTTTTTCTATTCCATGTACCATAGGCACCCATGTAATAGTTAAAGCTTTATATGATTTAGGTGCAAGTGTCAGTGTCACGCCCTATTCAGTTTGCGAGAAACTGAACGTGGGACCCCTAAAAGTAACTAACGCGAGCCTTCAAATGGCTGACCGATCAGTTAAAAGCCCCTTAGGTGTTCTAGAAGATGTCCCTGTTAAGATAGGTAAATTTTTCATACATGTTGATTTCATTGTGTTAGATATAGCCGAGGATACCCAGATTCTTATAATTCTAGGTAGGCCATTTTTACGTACATCTGGGGACATAATTGATGTCAAGCACGGACGCTTGACTCTTGAAGTGGGGGATGATAAAGTGACCTTTAATCTAGCTAGCACCCTTGCACGACCTATGATAGAGGACACTTGTCATGCTGTTGATATAATTGATGAATTGGTCTATTATGTTTGGCCGGGTCCCTTATTAAGGCACCCATTAGAGGCTTTCATGGTTTTGGATGTTTGTGCACATAACCCAAAAAACAATGATGTTGTGTTGGGTATGCTGGAAGCTGCTTTGGATGGGCATGATCTCAATACTGCTGAGGGAGAACATGTAAAAAGGTTAGTGGATACCTCTTATGCTATTGAGGTAAAGGTACCCAAACTGAAACCATTCCCCTTCCATCTTAAGTATGTTTTACTAGATGAAACTAAGCAATACCCAGTCATTATTAGAGCTAAACTGGATAAAAACCAACTTTACGCCTTGTTGGTTATCCTTAAAAAGAATAAAAAAGCTTTGGGTTATAGTCTTGACGATCTTAAAGGCATCAGTCCTGATATCTGTATGCATAGGATTGAGTTAGAGTCAGATGCTAAACCTTGTCGTCAAGGTCAGCGTAGGCTGAACCAAAATATGCGGGAAGTAGTAATGAAAGAGGTGATGAAACTTATTGATGCTGGTATTATTTATTCAGTTAGCAATTCTAAATGGGCCAGTCCTGTTCAGGTAGTCCCGAAGAATGGTAGGACTACAGTGGTAAAAAATGATAAGAATGAATTAATACCAACTAGAGTAGTAGCTGGGTGGCGGATGTGCATTGATTACAGACAATTAAATACTGCCACTAAAATCACTTCCCCCTTCCTTTCATTGATCAGATGCTAGAACGGCTAGCCTCATATAAATTTTTCTGTTATTTAGATGGCTATTCAAGTTTCTTTCAGATTCCAATCCATCCCGATGACCAGGAAAAGACTACATTTACCTGTCCCCACGGTGTTTTTGCTTATCGCAGGATGCCATTCGGTTTGTGTAATGCCCCAACAACCTTTCAAAGGTGTATGATGGGGATATTTTTAGAGTATATAGAGTCTATTATGGAGTTTTTAATGGATTATTTCAGTATCTATGGTAATAGTTTTGATGACTGTCTGACTAACCTTGATAAGATTTTTGCAAAGATGTATTGAGGTAAACCTGGTTTTGAACTGGGAGAAATGTCATTTCATGGTCAACGAGGAAGTTGTACTAGGGCATTTGGTTTCTGATAAGGGCATTTAGGTTGATAAAGCAAAAGTGCAAGTGGTAGAGCAGTTGCCTCCTCCTGTGAATGTTAAAGAAGTGAAGAGCTTTCTTGGCCACGCTGATTTCTATCGGTGGTTTATCAAGAATTTTTCTAAAATTGCTAAACCACTTACACATTTGTTGTTAAAGGATGCCCCTTTCGACTTTACTGATGAATGTCTTTCTGCTTTTAACATGTTAAAGCAGGCTTTGATCACAACATCGATCATTCAAGCTCCAGCTTTGGAGCTACCATTTGAGATCATGTGTGATGCCAACAATTATGCAATTGGCGCAGTGTTGGGTCAAAGGAGAGACAAGGCTTTGAGTGCCATCTACTATGCGAGCCGAACTCTGGATAAGGCTAAGTTGAAGTATGCTACTACGGAGAAGGAGTTACTAGCTGTGGTGTATGCCTTGGAGAAGTTTTGGTCCTATTTATTAGGTTTGAAAGTTATTGTTTTTTCTGACCATGTAGCATTAAAGTATCTCCTTGCAAAGAAGGAGACCAAGCCAAGACTATTACGGTGGATACTCCTGCTTCAGGAGTTTGACTTGCATATTAAAGACAAGAAAGGGGCTGAGAATTTGGTTGTCGACCACTTGTCTCATTTTTCACGACAAGATGAGGGAGACATTCTTCCTATTAATGACTATTTTCCTGATGGTGTTTTGATTGCTATTGCTACTGCTGAAAATCCTTGGTATGCTGATTACGCTAACTTCATTGTAGGTGATCTGCTGCCTCTAGACTTGTCCTATCAACAGAGGAAGAGGTTCCTTCATGATGTGAAACAATACTTTTGGGTTGATCCCTATTTGTTTAAGGAGTGCGAAGACGATCTTTATAGACGGTGCATACCGTAGTGGGAGACCAAAGACATCCTAGAAGCATGTTATTCTTCTTCATATGGTGGTCCACGGTCCATTCAGGACTGTGTCTATGGTACTTAAGTCAGGTTTTTATTGGCCATTTATGTTTTATGATGCTAAGGTTTTCGTGTCAACTTGTGATGCATGTCAGCGGACAGGAAACATTTCAAGAAGGCATGAGATACCTCAAGTTGGTATTTTGGAAGTCGAGATTTTTGATGTCTGGGGAATTGACTATCAAGGACCCTTCCCGTCTAGTAAAGGTAACAGGTATATTCTAGTGGCTGTAGATTATATGTCTAAATGAGTTGAGGTCATTACCTCTGTCCATTGTGATGCTAACACCGTGATTAAACTGTTCAAAAAGGTAATCTTCCCTCGTTTTGGTGTCGTTCGTGTCGTCATTAGTGATGGAGGAATGCATTTTAAAGAAAAACAACTTACTGCTCTTCTATCTAAATATGGTGTTAAACATCGTAGAGGTTTGGGGTACCATCCCCAAACTACTGGTCAGGTAGAAGTTTCCAATCGGGAACTTAAAGAAATTTTAGCAAAAGTTGTGTCTAAATCACGRAAAKAYHGGAGTATGAAACTAGATGATACCTTRTRGGCRTATARSACTGCATTTAARACACCAATTGGTGCATCACCATATCGTTYAGTTTATGGTAAGTCTTGTCATTTACCTGTTGAGTTAGAGCACAAAGCTTGGTGGGCAATTCGTGAGCTCAATTTTGATACTAAACTGTGTGGTGAGAAACACCTTTTGCAGTTAGATGAGCTAGAGGAGTTCAGACTGAATACCTATGACAGTGCTCGCATTTACAAAGAGAAGACCAAGAGATGGCATGATAAGAGGATAATGCCGCGAGAGTTTTAAGTTGGAGAAAAGGTGTTGCTGTTTAATGCCCGACTCCGTCTATTTCTTGGCAAGCTGAAGTCCAGGTGGAGTGGCCCTTACACGATGTTAGCCGTTTCCAAGTTTGGGTGAGTTGAGCTAGAGAACTCCGCGGGAGAGAGATTTAAGGTAAACGGTCACCAAATGAAGCATTACTATGGGACCGATGATTTTATTGGAAAGGTTGAGGTATTGTACTTCGAACCTATCACCGAGCAAGAATACTGATGTAACACCCCCATACACCAAGGTGCCTTACCAAGACCACCCTAGGCATATAAGTGCTACCATCTCGGTTACCCAAGGCAATGTATATCAAATATACCATAAAGAAACGTACTTTAAATAAATAGTTTAACTGATTACAAACCGATTATCCAAAACTGTCTAATAAAAGATACAACTGTTCCAAAAAGTCAAACAACTAAAATGACAAAAGTCCGAGACACAGCGGAAGACTCTTCTAAACATCTTGTGATGACTCAACCCAGTTATCCATTGCGCGTCCAACTCATACCTGCTCAATAACTGCTCACCATCCCCGAATGGATCACCACAGTTTTCAAAATATTTAAACGGGGTCAGTTACTGAATACATACAACAAARTACAAAAGGTACAACATACATATCATCCAATTCCATCATCTGTCCACATCTCCGACTACACACTAAAGTGGGTAGCCCTGTCAGAATACCAACACAACATGTATTCCACACCGCCAGTGGGGGACCGCAGTCGTACCCACCAAATCCCTGCTCATCTATTCCGAGCGTAAAACCCATGTTAATTAATGTGCACATCCCCTTCTGTGGCGGGTTCCGCAAAGGGCGAATCAAGGGCATGAAGTTACTCCAGCAAGTGACCTCACTAAGTCGAGGGCGCGCCTCGCGAACCACAGACAACACATCCAATACATTAAAACAACAACAATCACCAATACCATCGAAATCAAAAATAAATTCATATCAATCAACCAACAACCATCTTACAACTATCTATACAATAACTGAGTAGGGAAACCCTACCCGAAAAGCAATCACCACAAGCAACCAACACAGCGAATCAAAAGCGTTCCTCTACGAAATCACCTCCTATAATCACATTACCATTAAACAATCACTACTAAGCCAAACCACTCCCAATTACTCCCAAATCACCCAATTAAGGTTTAACCAAAATCAACGAATCAATATAAAAACAGTACAAGGATCTTACCCACAATACGACGGTCTCAATGTATAAAGAACTCTGAATTCCGACGACTCTAGCACTTGGATTTGATAACAACGCTAGAATGAAGAAGCAATGTACTTCGTTCTCTCTTGAAAGGTTTTAGAAAAAGGTAAAAGTGAAAAAGAAGCTGACGGAAAGCTTTTTATATCATTCACGCGTTGTTAACAAAACCCAACTCAAATAACCCGTAAGACGAACTTACTCGATCGAGTAAGTGACTTACTCGATCGAGTGCCCCTTACTCGATCGAGTGACACACGTACTCGATCGAGTACCCATCAGACAGACTACTGCTTCGAAACCATACTTAATTACTCGACAGAGTAAGCCCTACTCGATAGAGTACCCAACAACAAAGAAAACCGTATTATTACAGTCTTCCCTCCTTAAAAAGGAACTTCGTCCCCGAATTTCAACCCAACCTATTAAACCTGTATCCATAACACTCCCCCGTCTAACACCACTCAACTCACTTCCCTCATTTTTGACACTAACTCCACCAACCATGCTTATCATGACTACCTCCATAACACAGCTCACGATACGTATCA
>VHZZ01012226.1:39470-50021 GCA_009801015.1 Silene noctiflora | reverse complement strand
TTGCTTGGCAATTAATGATGCGCGGAGGGTTTTTGATGGAATGTCTGAGAAAAATTTTGTTGCATGGAACGCTTTAGTTAATGGGTATATACATAATAGGCGATTTTTGGAAGGTTTTGATGTGTTTAAGGAGATGATGAGGGTTGAGGTTGAGTTGAGTGAGGTGAGTATGGTTGTTGGGTGAAGTGACATGTTGACTTAACGGTCAAAAGTGACGGTTTTGGCTACTTTAATCACGGATGAGAATAACTAATAAAGTTCAAGGGCACAATTAGTATTATACCATACGCAGGGATACAGTTGGAAAAAGTGGAAATTTCAGGGGCACATATGAGAAAAACTCAAGTATTTATTATCTTTTGATAGCACTTTATTAGCAAATATTGACATAAATAATCTTTATGATATATGTATTCCAAATTCATTCAAATTTATCTCATTTAAAATTTCCACTATCCTAATTCCTACCTTAACAAATCACACGCAATGACGCAACAATCCCCTTTTTCTAGAAACATAATTATTTTAAATCAAAAAGATTTGATTTTATTGGAAATATACAAAAGGCAAATTAATTTTCTTTTCTTAAAGAAAAAAAAGTTAAAAGCGTTAAATGATATAATAACCACAGATCATGTGAATGAATTATTATTAAATATCATATCACAAAATTCAAAACGTAAAGCTAACCTACCATACACCAATATTTAAAATAATAAATATAATAATAATTTCCCAAAATCCCCCAATAAAAGATCTACAATATATTTATAAAATAAAATAAAAATAAAAATAATAAATTTACTGGTAAAAAATAGCAACAATAGAGTGCTCTGCTCTGCTTTTCTTCTCCTTCTCCATTTTTGTTCTCCTTTTTCTTCTCCATCTGCTTGTGGCGCCACTCTTTCTCCCTCCTCCATTTCAAAACTTCAAATTTTACACCTTAAAAAAACCAAAACGGTAAAAAATAACAGAGTTTAAATTTTTTTTTTTTTTTTTTTAATATAATATAATGATGGAAGAAAAGGAGAGCACTATTTCCGGGTCACCCGATAACACAGAAAGCGGGTCACCAACGCCGATCAGCTTCGTCGGCAGCGGCGCTATTAGCACGCTTCCTTTTCCATCTGACACGCAAACTTCCACCGTTACCGGCATCATCGGAAGCGGGGGCGGCGGCGTTGGTATTGGTGATGGTATGATTGATTCGAGGAAGAAGAGAGGGAGGCCAAGGAAATACGACGCGGAGGGTAACTTAAGTCCTTTATACGCCGCATCTGCTGCCAGAAGAGCTGCGGCGGCGGCCACGGCTGCAGCTACAGTGGCAGCTACGGCGGCGACAACAGCGGTGATGTCACAGCCGCCTGGGTTTAGCTTGACAACGTCGAGTGTGATGAGTCCAAAATCTACAACGACGTCGTATGAGATTAGTGGCCCTAAAAAAGCGCGTGGGAGAGGGACAACTCCTAATTGGCAACCACAACAAAACCAACCACAACTTGCTCCGCCTTCTCTATTAGGTGAGCTCTTTTTTATAATTTATTTTAATCTAATAAAAGGGGCATTTTAATACTTTCCATTACGTATAAACGTTTTCAGCTACGTTTAAAAATGATTCAGGTCCGTTAACATATACTTCGGTGATTTTGGGGTGATGATTTTGGGGTAGAGCCAAACATCAGTGAAAATTCAAAGATTAAATGTTTTTTTTTTTTAATTATTATTTTGGTTTAATGTGGGACAGTTACGTACTATTTTTGTTTGTTATTAGTTGAATGTGGTCATGGTTAATTTGCTTTTGTCATCATACTGTGACCTAATTGGCTGTTCTTTTGAATTTTGTAATTTTCTTAATTTTGATTTTACCTTTTAATAACAATGTTGGTAGGTTTTGATTTGAAGTTTGTCTAGGGCTTTGTTTAAAAGGAATCTAGATGTAGCATATGCCTTTGTGCAAAAAATTCAAATTTGATTAATTTTTTTGTAAGTGGGTAAGATATTGTTTTCCTAATTCAATTTTTAATATGTGGGTATTTCCGAGAAATCTCTTTTGTTTGAATTCTTTATTGGAGAAATTTCCCCTTTAATTTAACAAAGGACCACATTAAAATTGGGGTTGAGACTTCATCATGAAATCGGCTTTTACGGTCTAATCTCGGAATATAGACAGCCACTAATACTTAGGGGGTGTTTGGTTGAGAGGTTTGGAATGGAATGAAATGGATTCTACTCATTCTAGTGTTTGGTTGAGCCATTTTGGAATGGAGTTAGAATCCTCTTGGATTCTATCTCCACCCCAACCCCTTGGAATCTCATACCCACCCCCTCCCCCATGGATTCAAACTTCATTCTTTTATATTTATTTTTCTAATGAACCAAACATGTTTTGAAAGGTATGGAATTAGAACCCTATACTTCTATGGTTTCTCATCTCAATCCATTCCATACCTAAGAAGTGAACCAAACGACCCTTTAGAGTATCCACATTGAAGAGTATGGACCCATCCTCTTAGCACTCTTTCTCATCTAAGAGGATGTCTTCTTCAATGTGGAACCATTGTTACATATCCTCTTAGAGGAGGAAGATGAACACTTCCTCTACTTTTAGAGGATATGCAACATTGGCCCTTGTGTCCACTAGTCATTCATCATCTAGCATGTGGCATATAAGTTAATTCATTTTTATTTCTTGGTTAAAAAATTTGATTTGAAAGAGGAGGGTAAGAGGATCCTCTGAATTTTTTTTAAGAAGGGTAAAAATAAGAGGATGGAGATATTGGGATATGGGTGAAAGTGAGGTGTCAAAATTAGAGAAGAAATAAGAGGAGAAAATAATCCTCTTGGATGTGGATGCTCTTAACAATGCAATTGCGGTCCCAGAATTTAAGGAGAACTAACAGATTGTTACATATTGTTTGGGAATGAAGGTGAATTATTTGCAGAAACGGCAGGAGCTGACTTCACTCCACATGTCATTACAGTACAGTCAGGAGAGGTATGAATTGGTTGTACAACGTTGTTATATATAGATATGTGCTCTGTTTTCTCAAGTATTTTTAGGACAACAGTTGTGCTTTCCTGTTTTAGTCAACTTCATAGTCGTACTGAACTGGCAACAGAAAGTTGGAAATAGATTATTCTAGATACGTTTGCTGCATGCTCACTTGCTTTTTGTCTACCAGAATTATTTTAGGCCTGGTGCAACTGTCCGGCGTGTAGTAACTATGGATGTAGTGGGTAATATTAGAATTCAATGTGAGTCAGGGTTACCAGTGGTGGAGCGAGGGGGTTATAGGGGCGCTTACCTCCACTGAAAAGTGAAAAATCCGAAACTTTTAGTTAAAGTTTTGAAATTTTTTCAAGTTAACCTTATGACATGACTTATTCATCCCTGCTGAAATTTTTCGACCCCTAACGACAAATCCTGGCTCCGCCACTAGGTCACTGTCTCGACTTAGATGCGGTTGTGTTGCACTATTGTGGTGTTGATAGGATATCATGATAGAAGCCTAGAAGGTACAAAGGTGAGATGAACGCACTATTACCCTGTGTTGAAAACGAAAAACTTTTTACAAATTCGTGTTATGTTTGCTACTTCATTGTATAAGAAGTTAGTGAGTGGGCATTTTTTTTGAAGCAGAGTGAGTGAGCCTTCTTGATTTTTGTCTATAAACTTTTATGTTTCTCTGCAGGATGTCGCGGCCAAAATTCATTCAGTTGGTCCCAAGGGGCCACGAGGGATTTGTGTTCTTTCCGCTAACGGAACCATATCTAATGTTACCATTCGGCAGCCGGGATCCTCTGGTGGCCTATTAACATATGAGGTGATACATTTTATTAGTTGAGATCATTAAAAGCCCTGAATTGCTATATTAAAATGATTTACTGAATGCAGACGAATGAGTTCGGTTGGCTCAATCGAGTTGTGAGAAAGTGATTATTTTGAGTTCAGAATCCACTTGACCATTGATTTAGCTATTTTTAATACTTTAAGGACTTGTTTTGAATGCCTCAGTAACTGTTAATAGGGTAAGAGAGGCCAAAATAATGGAAATTAAGAGATAAATTATGTTAATGGGAGGAAACTCACCTTCCATGACTACCACTACTACTACTTTTTTAACCTCTATTACCCTCTAGTAGGCAGCGAATGAGTCCCGAAGTGATTATTGAGTGTTGTTTGATCATGATGTAGTCTAATCCATGCTTCGTTTCTCGATTGCCAAATCCGATTGAGCCGGGCTGTCCCTTGTTGCTGGGAATGTCCCTCGACTTTCGGGGCTACATGTGCTTTGATAAGGTCTGCCCCCCGCAGCTACGGATCTTTATTGGTCCTAGTGTGTTAGTTGTGCTACGATGGGGTTTGCTTCCCGCAGCCACGGACCTTTATTGGGCCCTAGTGTGTTAGTCCTCTAGATTGTTTCCCATAATGCACTACTCCGAATTTGTTTTTTCTTTTCTTTTTTCTTAACTTTTTAGTGAAATAGGTTTGTTAATATTGGTGTTGAATGTTATCTAAGTAACAAGCTTCTAACTAAAATGAATTCGAGGTATCCATACATGAATTAAGGTTTGGCCAGGTGGTCTCTGACTGTCTATTCAAGACTGAATCTTGTAGTTAGCAGATCCATCAATCCACATTTGTTCGTATGTACATATTTCTCTTAAGTCTTGACTCTTTAAGTCTTGATGCAATAAGCTACCTAGTCAATGATGATTTGAGAAGTGCAACGGATTCAATGAAAGTGAACGAACATTTTGATGCCAATGTTGAAACTTGAAAATCTCTGATTCAAGTGGGGCAGTAGCTTATAAGCTATATTAACCAGACTCGAGACAAGGGTGCACATTATTAGATTCATCTTTTATTGAAAAGTTTCATGTTTTTGGCGTAAAACAAAGTGTCCTACTGTTGAGTGTTGGACACGTATCCACGGGATTACGGGAATATGAAGAATTGGCACAATAACGAGACGTAGCTGATAACACACACTTTGCACTACTAGTTGAGTTGTTGCTGTTATTCATTTTGATAGAGCTACACTTGAATCCAACAAATGACAATTGTGCAGGGCCGGTTTGAGATATTGTCGTTAAGTGGGTCATTTACAGTCAGTGAAGCTAATGGCATAACGAGCAAGACTGGTGGACTAAGCATCACGCTAGCTGGTCCCGATGGTCGTGTGGTTGGTGGTGGCGTAGCTGGCTGGATTATAGCTGCTAACCCTATTCAAGTAAGGCTTATATCTAACTTTATGATTTAAGTTTCAAATGTAGTCATAATCTTCAGCAATCTATACTTCGTTTTTTCATTGTTTTATCTCATGTGTCAGTCTATTTCTTGATAAAACAGAAGATAAATAGATATTGTGAGTTTAAGATATACGAGTAATGGACAAAAACAAAATCGCTCTGGGAACCCTCTATACTTCTTTTTCCATGAAAGTAGAAACAACCAATCTGTTATTGCAAGGGAACGGATGAGTATTTCCGAGTTCCGAGTACCCTTCTTTTAGTTGGAGGCTCTTTATATGCACTGGGGTAACACTGTAACATTAATGATGAAAGAATGTTTTATCTCGTATTAACGGTTTCAATTGATGATTTTGCTACCCAGTCCCAAATCATTTTGGGACTAAAGCCTTGTTGCTATAATCTTCCCTTGGCATATGGTTAACTTTCACTCTTTTATGAGTAATTTGTTTTTTCAGGTGGTGGTTGGTACCTTTGTGCCAGTTGGAAATAAAGCGCCGAAGAGGAAGTATAATCGTGAATCCCATGCAACTTCTATGACGCCTGGTCATCCCGACACAACACCAGCAGAATTTGCAAACACACAACCTATACCCCATTATCATGAAGCGGGGCCACCAGTGGTGTCCCCTGTGCCAGCTCACAGTCAAAGTGAAGCAGATGACAGTATAGGCAGTGGGCACAACCTTAATGTGGTTTCTTCACACGATATGCACGAATGGAACAATGGCTCAGAACCACACCGGCTTTACCCTGACATCAATGTTTCTGTGCCCGGTGTATAAGGTTACAACAGCTCTCTGTTAGTCTTTTTTTAGTTCTTCAGAATTATTTTAACTTAATTTTTAACTGTGTTTGGAAATCATGATGATTAGGTTGTAGACCAGGTTTAGAATTTAGAAGTAGAATGAATATTGAAATGAATTGTAGGATCTGTTTTTCTTTTTTAATTGCTTGTGACATTATAGTTAGTTTATCAGTGTCAGACATTAGTTTTTCATGTAGGTTTTATTTCATGGGAGTAATGGTTTGGCATTCAGATGCTTTTGATTTTGCGGTGTAACTAGTTAAGGTCGTGTCAATTTAATGTTTTCCCTGATTTAGTACTCAAAAAAGACAGTAAAGAAAACAGTGTAACATTAAGGCATCATGGTAGCTAGGCCACGGTATTATATCAGGCATCAGTCAGTCATACTTACAGAAATGTGAATCACTGTAGTCTGTACTCTGTAGTCCGTAGTACTATGATGCTTGTTGCAGGTGAATGTTGCAATTTATACCCTTGTTTGGTATCCGCATTAGTTAAACAGGGAGCATTATCCTATACAATGGCAAAGAGTAAATTATTTACGTCACTCACTTTGTGAGCCGGTATATTTTTAAGTGGTGTTGTAATCACCCTAGAAATTACGAAAATTAGTTAAATAGAGACCATGGACATGCATGACCATTTTTAGGAGTTGCATGGGTTCATCCGCCAACTTGTCATCGTATGAGTCAAATAATAAGTTAAAGTAAAATAAAGCTTTGAAAAAAGTCATTAATCTCATACGTGTAGTGTTTGAATATCATGGTAGCTGTTATATTTTTTCAATACACATTTTCAATGCATATTCTCGGGAACATGTTATTTCTCACACATCATATTACTATATCTTCCCACTAATGTAATACTCCCTCTACTCCATTCAATTTATATATTTGATTAAAATATAATACACATATATTAAAATAAGGAGTACTCTGTATTTGAAAAATTACTTTGTTGCAAACGAAAATGTTATTTAAAGAAATGCATAATTTCTACCACAATGTCTAGCCACGGTCAATAAAACTAGTTTAAGCCATGTTTTTGTTTTCCCCCATGACAAATTCATAAGCACAGCCACTTGTGCGGTGGACAAATAAATTTTTGGGCGGGGAAGACTAATAGATCAAGGAGAGGGAATTCTTGATCCTTCTACATGTTATTTGTTTAACGATATCACATGACCACAAGCTAATGAGATCTTTATATCTTGTTGACTATTCAAAGGACTGCTATATTATACACCCTTTATTTTCTTAAATTAACCCATGAGTTACCTACGTTTAGAAAAAGTATGTCTCCGTTATTAAGGTATGTAGATAGGAACATACAAGAGGTTCATGCGGTGCTGAATGCCAAGAAAATTGAGAGTAATGTTGCTATGTTTTGCCATCAAATTTTGTTATCCATACGACGTCTTTTATTGTCATAAATCAAAGGAGATGATTTTATACGATATTTGGATGGTAAAACAATGAGGATAAAATGTCAAAAAGTCTCAGATCACTCAAATGTAAACACAAAAAAAAAAAATTATGGTCATTTTTGTACACAATCGCACGACAAAGTTTACTCAACTCAAAGTCACATCACACCGTGACACAAACACATAATTACACAAACATAATGGCCGATACTCAATGGGGGTGTTTGGTAAAAGGTAGATTTATGAAATTTCAGTATATTCTCAAGGCTTTTATCATGTTTAACTCAACGATCTACTAAATTACGTTTGGTAAATGACATATTAAAACTATAGATTGCGCTCCAATCTACTGTTTTCCAATATACTGCTCATGAATCTGTCTATAATTTACACATGTATACAACAACCAACTGACCTAAACTCGCGAATTACCAAACATTTATACTAAATCTGCTAATTGTAATATACTAGTCAAACATGCCAATTAAATCTGTCATTTGTAATCTGCTTGACCAATCTGTTTCTACTAATTATAATCTGCTGAGTACCAAAAAGAGCTAATATCTAATACATCGATAAGAATCACCAACAAGTAACTTCTCAACGAGTACCCCTTTTTATTATACATCAAGAAAAGAAATGAAATAAGTTCAAATTTAAAGTACACTAAGATATCATACATAAAACTATATAAGTCAATTGACAAATAATGAAAAACAGATTATTATAGACCAACACCACCCGGACACGCAAGGAGCTTCCCCTAAAAGAAAACACGTCCTATGTTTGTAACCGATTTGTGAGGCGCTGAAACTGATGAAAGATTTGAACGAGCCTGCAATTGAAAGTCGTCAATAAATTATTATGAAAAATCTGAAAATCGTTCAAATCAACTTTATGCTAGGTCAAATTAAGCACAAAGCAGCAAATGACATGGAGAATAAAGATAGAGATTTGATCCCCTTAGCATGTCATTTCTACAATGACTCTCGAATGCCCACGAACACGGATGTTCAGAGAGATGTAAGTATGGGGTGAGGGAACATATTGACACCCAATCCCGCCTGCTCTCTGGCGGTCTCTACAAATTGATTGGGGTTTAAACGATGTATTGATTTTATCTATATATGCATGAAATGTAACAAACATTTGATTAATCCTAGGATATGTGAATTACTATGTTTGTTGATTTAGACAAGCAAAATTTGAAAAGGTTGAAATACAAATTACATAAATTACATATTAATCGATATATATGAACAAATGAATAGAACGTTTATATATATAGAATTATGATTAAGTGAGTCCTTCTTCTATATAAGTCTATATGTCCTTTTAAAGGCCCTTGGATCAATGAAATGGAGGACTGAGATGGAAAGAAAAAAAGGATGATTAATGCTCTAATTTTAACCTCTTCTCTAATTAAACACTAGTCCACTATATATACACTTTATTTTTCCACTCATTTATCTCTCATCTCTCACATTTCACTTCTTATCTCTCACCAAAAACCAAATAAATCAAAACCCAAATAAATAACACACTCATCCCTTCTTCATTCACCACCACCACCACCACACCCGACACCGCCACGCACCACCCACCACGCACCACCCACCAACCACTACCACCACCGCCACCCGACACCGTACGTTTTTTTTTTTTTTTTTCATTTTGATGGTTGAAAAAGTTTTTTTTTTTTTTTTTTTTTTGAATATATATATATTTTAGTTATATATGTACTATCGTCTTATTATCTAGTTTCTCAAATGTCGTCTTAGTATACAATTTTTTTTTCAAATCTAGCTTTTATTTTGTGCATGAGATCCTTTTATTTTATTTTGTGCATGAGATCCTTCTTTTCTCAAATGTCGTTTTTTTTCCCTTTTCAGATTTAGGGTTAATTTTGATGTCGGGTGCTTTTTTTTTCGATTTGTTAAATTTTGTCGATTTTATTTTATTCATATATGTAATCTCGTCTTATTATTTATTTTTCTCAAATCTCGTATTTCTATACATTTTTTTTACGTGTCGGGTTTTCAAATCTCGTTTTTTATTATTTTGTGAGTTTCTTTACATTTTATTTCAAATCTCGTCTTTTTATTATTTCAAATCTTGTCTTTGTTTTTTGAATTTTAGATTTTTTTTTTTTTTCGAATTTTAGATAAAGCTACACACAAGATACTCCCTCCTATTCTAAATAACTCTCCCATTTCCTTTTGGCACAAAAATTAAGAATTTGATTAAAATAAGTATAAAGTATTGTTGTGGGTTGAGGTGATTGGAGAGAGGGAAGGTATTGTGGGTGTTGTTGTGGGGTGAGGTGAATAAAATAAGGATAAAGTATTGTATTGTGGGGTATTGTTGTGGGATGTGGTGATTAAAATAAGTATAAAACTTTACCAAAAAAGGAAATAGGGAAGATATTGTGAATAGACGAAAAAAGAAATAGGGAGGGTTATTGAGAATAGGAGGGAGTATATTAAAGTGACAATAATTTAATTAATTTATCAAAAATAACTAAAGTTGCACTTATTTGGACTAAAGTTGCACACATTTGGACTAAAATTGCACACATTTGGACTATAGTTACACACGTTTGGATTAAATTAAAGTTGCACACATTTGGACTAAAGTTGCACACATTTGGATTAAAGTTGCACACATTTGGACTTAAATTGCATACATTTGGACTAAAGTTGCACAAGATATATTAAAGTGGCTATAATTCAATTAATTTATTAAAAAGAACTAAAGTTGTACTTATTTGGACTGAAACTGCACATATTTGGACTAAAGTTGCACACAATTGTATTGGAGTTGCACATAACTTCAGTGAAGTTGGACATAACTTCAGTAGAGTTGCACCAAATACTAGTGAAGTTGCACACAATTATGTGCAACTCTAATGGAATTATGTGCAACTCCAATGGAATTATGTGCAATTACAATGGAATTATGTGCAATTGCAATGGAATTATGTGCAACTCCACTGAAGTTATGTGCAACTTTAGTCCAAATGTGTGCAACTTTAGTCTAAATTGATAAATTAATTTAGTCCAAA
>VHZZ01012226.1:8011-18276 GCA_009801015.1 Silene noctiflora | reverse complement strand
TTTTTTTTCCAACATAAGAGATACAACACAATTACTAAAAAAACTTGCTACACCTATAAGACAAAATATCATCCCATCCCGACCATAGTAGCTAAGTAGACATGACAAACAAGCAACTGCGGCTGTCCCGATAAGGTAGACAAATTCTAGGATTGTAGTTATTAAATGGAATATGAAACGGCTACAACTATTCAAACGAGCTAAACATAATAAACTCAATTTCAAGGGTATAAAATCAADTCAACTTGGCTATGTGAGGCTTATTTGAATGGTAAGAACCGCCTTTCCTCATGTACTTCATCATATGAAAGCATAAAAGTATCAAGAAACTAATGTCACACTTATGAAAATTAATGTTACACATTCCACAAGGAGAAACCACACTTAAGCCTAAATAAAAATGAGACCAGTTTACTAATGTTCCTGGCCAAGGAAGCTCTAAAGACCTCAGAATTTAAGTAGTTTAGCAACATAATTTTGTCAAATCTAATTAGCATAAGGCATGTCAGAAACGGTCAAGACTTGAGTTATGAGCTTTTTTTTCATGAATAAAAAGTCAAGACAATGTACATGGATAACCAAATTGGGATTCAAATGCAAAAATAATGCAAATTATCATCATTGTTATATAATTCACCAAGACTCAACCTAAAACAAATGAAAAACATAGTTTTGGATTTTATAAAATTTTTAATCTTTATGGATTTTTTATTTTAAAAGAACACAACATAAATAAACTCCTCCCCCAAACCTAAATATCACAATGTCCTCAATGTGACTCTATCGGCAATCAATCATGCAAAACCAACAGCAACCTAAAGGACACTATTAACAAAGGAAAGGGAAAGACTTCAGAACTAGAGATAATAAAATAAAATAAAATACAAGGAAAGATAGTACCAGCTGTAGAGATAGCCAACTCCCTTAAACAACTGCAAAATAGAGGATGTAGTGACCGGTTGCAGGTCTAGAATCACGGATACTCGATCGAGTGTTGAAGGACTCGATCGAGTGTTGAAGGACTCGATCGAGTGTACACAACGCGAGACATATATTGTACTTTAAACTAAATGATCACCCATGGTACAGTTAAAACAACTCAAAGTACGCATTAGTAAGTTGAAAAGCTGGGCATGTGCTACACACAGACATAAGTAACACCAATATAAAGTACAAGCAAAGAAAAGTGACAATGAATAAAGTTCAGGCTCGTCAAACTCAAAGTCTAAGATAAAAGGTAAACATGACTTCCCATTGCCTTCTACCTTGGCATCATCGGGAAAAGGATACATGGTCGAACCTGTTATAGGAGCAATCACGATCTCGGATGCTGGACCCATATCCACTCTAACGGCCTCTTCTCTAAAGATTTCAGCTTCCAAGGCATCTAAGTCGGCTTCCAAGTCAATGCTTGCAGGAAAGCGCCATACTGTCTTTGGGTGGAACCCATATCCATAGAGCAACCTTTCAAGCTCATCCACTTCCTCATCCCACGTTCGTGACCCATCTTCACCTGTGTCTGACACGAAATCGACTTCCAAAGGATCCCTGCTGAGACATAAAGCAAGACATTCATCAAAAGTAGGATCAATAATGTTAATCATATTACAAGAAGCTGCCAAGTCAGGAGGGCGCGATACTTTCTCAAGACTAAATGTGACAATGTCATCCCGAATATTGAATGTAAGACTCCCATGCTTAACATCGATAACCGCCCCAGCTGTGTACAAGAATGGTCGTCCTAGAATAAAAGGAACTCGAGAATCCTCAGCTATATCTATCACTACAAAGTCATCTGGAATAAAGAATTTCCCTATTCTAACTGACGCATCTTCTAAGATACCCATAGGGCACTTAACAGATCGATCAACCATTTGTAGAGTCATGTTAGTACATTTAAGCTTAGTCATGTTCAGTTGTTTGCAAATCTGATAGGGTATGACCCCAACACTCGCGCCTAAGTCACATAAAGCATTGTTAATAACTAAAGGGCCTATATTACAAGGAATAGAAAAACTCCCTGGATCCTTAAGCTTAGGTGGAGAATTTGCTTGCAATGCGGCATTGTACTCTTCAGTGAATGCTACCGTCTTCACTTCATTAAAAGGCCTCTTCTTAGTCAAGATCTCCTTCAAAAACTTTGCATATGCCGGTACTTGAGTGACCAATTCAGTAAATGGCACACTGACTTGAAGATTCCCCATGACCTCCATAAACCTCCCAAACTGCTGATCTAGCTTGGTTTTATGTAGTCGGTGTGGAAAACGTAATGCAATTTTAATGGGCTCGGCTTCTTTATTCTTTTTCTCGACATTAGAATCAGCGTCGTCAGGTATGGAGGTCCCTCGATCGAGTACAGGGGTGCCTCGATCGATGTTGAACTGTGCTCGATCAAGTTTTGATTGACCTCGATCGAGTTCCTGAGAATGTCGAGAGCGTACAGTCTGAGCAGAGGTTCCTCGATCGAGGAACTCCATAATCGATCTAGGAAGCTGTATATTTTCAGCTTTTTTCTCGATTTGCTTCATATTACGAGATATATCAATATTATCTTCGTCACTTAGCTCCAACTTACCCAATCCTTTAGTCTTCATATAAAGTGACTCATCTTCGTCGACCGGCATCTCCGAACCTTGATACGTGGTACCGCTCCTTAATGAAACAGCATTGACTTGTTCATGTTCTTGTTTACCTTGAGGGGGAAGGTTTCCGGGCTGTTTTGAGGGATTTTGGAACGCCAATTGAGCAACTTGAGTATCAAGCATCTTATTATGAGCCATAAGCTCAGAAATCTGCGCAGCTTGCTTCTGCTGGATCATCAAACTCTGCTGCAGCATTGCTTTCATCTCAGCTAAGTCATTAGTAGGAGCTTGTGTAGGAGGTTGCATCGGTTAGAATGGTTGTTGGTTAAAATTTTGACATCCTTGGCTTTGCCTAACAAAGTTGCCCTGTGGCTGATTACCGCGGTTTTGACGGATGACACAAGCATTATTCTGCGGGCTCCTCTCGGTGAAGAAGGTAGAATATGAAGTACCTTTCTTGAAAGACTGAAAAGCATGTACTTGTTCAATGGAATTCATACATCGCGCCGCAGTATTACTCTCAATCCCGCATCTTTCACAGGACACTTTTTGTTGAATCATGGCATGAACCGTATGCTGCTTACCCAAAGATTGGGATGTCTTTAATTCAACTATTTGGGCAGTTAAGGCTTCCAATTGTGCTGCAACTGCACTATTTGACCCATTCCCTCTCGTACTACCTCTGGGATTACCATATTCAGCAGTGTGAGTAGCCATCTCATCAATCAGATTCCACGTGTTATCGTCATTTGTATTATTATGGAACCTCCCATTAGCTGAAGAATCAAGGAGAGCTCTATGATCGTCATACAACCCGTTGTTAAACTGATTGCACAGAAACCACTTCTGGAAACCATTGTGTGGGACAGAACGGACCAGCCTTTTAAAGCGAACCCATGCCTCACTCAAGTCTTCAGTAGGCCCTTGCTTGAAACTCGTAATCTGACTTCGTAGTGCATTAGTTTGATAGGGTGAGAAGTACCTCTTATAGAAGGCAAGAACTAGTGTATTCCAGTCAGTAATACCCAAGGCCTCTATATCTAAGTCACGAAGCCACTCAGCAGCACCATCTCGCAAAAATATTTGATCATCCTTGCCTTATTCTTTTTGATACCGGCGCATCATTGCCTTTTATATCTTCCAAATTCGCGAAAAAGCTATCTATTGATCCAATTCCGAGTGAAGACACTCCAATATCCTTGCCATCCGGGGAAATCATAGTGTAGGGACCAAAAGATTTGTCTTAGGAGTCCTTTAGGAGTTCGAGTTACCTATAAGGGAACCCGATCTCAAGTAGGTGTAAAATTGATTTTCGCGTTGAAGTTGGTAAGTATTTGGACAAGTGTGTGGTGACCTCTACTTATACTACTTTGCCTAAGCTTGAAGAAGTTCTTATGGCTTGTGAATTTCCTGATGTGTTCCCCGATGAGTTGCCCGGAATTCCTCCCGAGCGTGATGTGGAATTTTCTATTGATCTTGTACCCGGAACCGGACCAATTGCTAAAGCCCCTTATCGTATGGCGCCGACCTAGTTTAAGGAGTTGAGATTGCAACTTGATGACATGATTGAGAAGGGATTTATTAGACCTAGTGCCTCTCTATGGGGTTCTCCTGTGATCTTCGTGAAGAAGAAAGATGGATCCATGAGACTTTGCATTGACTACCGTGAACTCAACCGAGTTACCATAAAGAATTAGTACCCTCTACGAAGAATTGAAGACTTGTTTGATCAACTCAAGGGTGCTACGACCTTATCCAAGATTGACTTGAGATCCGATTATCATCAAATTACCGTTTGTGAGTCCGATATCCCTAAGACCACCTTTAGCACGAGATATGGACATTTCGAGTTTAAAGTGATACCATTTGGATTGACCAATGCTCTCGCTATCTTCATGGACCAAATGAACCGAACCTTTAGTGAGTATTTGGACAAGTGTGTTGTGGTCTTTATTGATGATATTCTTATTTATTCCAAGACCGAAGAAGAGCATGCCGATCATGTTCGTAGCGTGTTAGGAGTTCTTCACCGTCAAAAGTGGTTTGCCAAGTTCTCTAAGTGTGAAATTTGGTTATCCAAAGTGTTTTTCCTTGGCCATGTGATATCCAAAGATGGTGTGATGGTAGATCCCGTGAAGATTGAAGCCATAGTTGATTGGAAGAGCCCTTCAGATGTTTGTGAGATTCGTAGCTTCTTGGGTTTAGCCAGTTACTACCGTCGCTTTGTGAAAAATTTCTCCAAGCTTGCAAGACCAATGACTCAACTGTTGAAGAAGTAATCCAAGTTTGTGTGGACCAATGCTTGTAAAGATGCTTTTCAAGAGTTGAAGAGAAGGTTGACTACCGCTCCCGTGTTGACCTTGCCCAACGACTGTGTGGACTTTGATGTGTATTGTGATGCTTCCAAGATGGGTTTAGGTTGTGTGCTCATGCAAAATAGAAGAGTTGTTTCCTATGCTTCGCGACAATTGAGAGTTCATGAAGTGAACTATCCTACTCATGATCTTGAGTTAGCCGCCGTTGTTCATGCCTTGAAGATGTGATGATACTATCTCTTTGGAGTTCACTGCCGTATCTACACCAATCATAAGAGTCTGAAGTATATCTTCACCCAAAAGGAAATGAATATGAGACAACGTAGTTGGTTGGAGTTGGTGAATGATTATGACGTGGAGCTATTATATCACGAAGGAAGAGCTAATGTGGTTGTCAATGCCCTTAGTAGGAAGACGACTCATTCCTTGAGTGCCATCCGAGTACTTCCCGATGATCTTTGTGCCGAATTCCGTAAGTTGAGCATCCAAGTTGTGGAGAGTGGATTCGATTACTTAGGTGCTATGAGTGTCGAGGCCGTTATCTTCTGTGAGATTCTTAATGCCCTTGAAGATGATGCTACTTTCAAGAAATTTCAAGCCAAGATTCAAGAAGGTAAAGCTAAAGATTTCAAGATTGATGCTAGTGGGTATCTTCGATTCCAAGGCAGCATGTATGTTCCCAATGCCTTCGACTTGAGGAAGAGAGTGATTAATGAAGCTCATTTATCCCCTTATTCGATTCACCCTGGAGGAGATATAAAACGTATAAGGATTTGAAGATTCAATTTTGGTGGCCTAATATGAAGAATGACATTGTGTCATATGTGGGAAGATGTCTCACTTGTCAACGAGTGAAGATTGAGCATAAGAGGCCCGGAGGTTTGCTACAACCTTTGAATGTGCCTTTGTGGAAATGGGAGTCCATTTACATGGACTTTTTAATGGCCTTGCCCAAGACCGTTGGTGGGAAACATGCCGTTTGGGTAGTTGTTGATAGGTTGGCCAAGTGTGCTAGGTTTATCCCTATCAAGGAGACTTGGAGTTTGGACCACCTTGCTAGTGCTTATGTGGATGAGATTGTTCGATATCATGGTGTCCCTAAGGAGAATGTTTCAGATCGTGACCCAAGGTTTTGTTCGAGATTTTAGAAAGCCCTTCAAGATGCTTGGGGAAGTAGATTGTTGATGAGTACTTCTTTTCACGCCGCTACCGATGGACAATCCGAGAGAACCATCCAAACCCTCGAGGATTTGCTTCGTGCTTGTGCCTTAGATTTCCATTCTAGTTGGGAGAAGAGTTTGCTGTTAGTGGAGTTTTCTTACAACAACAGTTTCCATGCTTCAATCAAGATGGCTCCCTATGAAAACCTTTATGGTAGGAAGTGCCGAAGTCCTATTTGTTGGGACTGATAAGCGATGTTCGAGGTCTAGGACCCGACAAGCTAGCCAAGACGATTGATCAAGTGAAGCTCATCCATGAAATAATGAAAGTCGCTCAAGATCGCCAAAAGTCTTATGCCGATGTCCGCCATAGACCATTGGAGTTCGAGGTTGGATTTCAAGTGTTCTTGAAGGTTTCACTAATAAAGGGTGTGAAGAGATTCAGAGTGAAGGGTAAATTGAGCCCAAATTTCATTGGACCATTTCTGAAGAGGATTGGTGCCGTGGCTTACAAGTTGGACTTACCCCCGAGTTAGGGCAAAGTTCATGATATGTTCCACGTGTCTCAGCTGATAAAGTACATTAGCGACTCGAGCCATGTGTTGCAAGATGATTGTAATAATCATGATTTTTAGTATTGGGACACTCGGCAGAGTACAGGGTACACGACTGAATGCCCATGTGAGTTGATCTGCCAGTGTTCTGGAAGTTGGGGACTCGGACGAGTGCATTGCACTTGGTCGAGTGTTGATGCGTGCATTTTACATAGACTTTACGGTCCTTTTTAGCACGCATTTCTATGTCGATTAGGTGATTTATTATCACTTTATGCCCCGAATATGCTACTTTGTACTTTCATTACTATTTTGTAGGTACAAGCTGAGAAGTAGCAGAAACCGAGCCAAAACTGCCTCAAGTTTGCATTCTTAGGAGATGGAAGAGTCGGAGCAGAATTCTGGAAAGCGTGAGCCAAGTCAGAAAGCCAAGTACTCCGCAAACACAAAGCTGCAAGAGATCGAAGTCCTCGATCGAGCTTTCCTGTGCTCGATCGAGAGGTTAATGAAGAGGAGAAGACCCCGATCGAGCTGTCCTGTGCTCGATCGAGTGGATTGCTGAGAAGAAGTACTCGATCGAGAGGTGCCAATTCCTCGATCGAGTAACTTGTCTATTATGGGCTTTACGTTCATCAGTTTTTAAATTAGGTTTTGCTTTAAGATTATAAATAAATTGATTAGCGTGTTAATCAGGGGGAGATTATCAATCACGTTATCATTGTCACGTATCATCAACTCTGAAATCTTATTTTCTGCAAACTTATTTTCTTTGGTTTTATGCTCGAATCTTGTGTTCTTTACGCCGGATTGCTTGAGACAGTATAATTCCTTTTCTTAATCTTAATCTAATCTTCGTTACTTTGTTTTACTGTGTTAATCTTTCTTAATTTCTGCCCTAATCTTCTGTTTATGCAAATTACTTATTATCATCTTTTTATCATGTTTTCTATTGGTTATTCCGTATCAATTGCTTTAGTTAGTAATATGAATATGAGTAGCTAATTCTTTAGTATGTTGGGATGAGGGAAGCCGTGTTAGATGCATGATAGGTTTGACATGTTAGGGTAGTTTTGCGGTAGGAATTGTGTCTAAGGAATTTAATTGTTGTTTGGTTGAATGAGTGCACGCAGGAGACCAATCGTTTAGTTAACCCCGACCTAGATCGAAAGATTGGAAGGGTAGGCTTGCTTAGTACAATAATTGATTCCTAAGAGGGCGAAAGTCAATTAGGTTGACCTTAGGGCGACTTGAGACCGAAAGGGTATAGTCTGTGGTTTGAGACCGAAAGGAGATAACCTTGCTCTTCCTACCAATAAACTGACCGACCTAGTTAATCCGATAGTGCAGATGACACGGTGGACCGAAATCCTGGCATATCCCTTCTCTATCTGATTTTATTTTTGTCTTTCATTTCCTTTACTTCTCTCGCTTTATTTCTCTTTCCCTTAATCTTTGAGTAGTTTAGAAACCAAATCAATCAAACCCCCGTTTTTGTTACTAGACAGAATTGACCATAGATAGTTAGGTTCCTCCCTGTGGAGATCGACCCTACTTCCGCTAGCTGCCCAGTTAGTAGACCTAGGACTTTATTTTTGGTGTATAGACGACTCACATCAAGTGTCTCTTACTCGGTCGAGTGTTGTGTACTCGACCGAGTGTCGGATTCGTGTCGGGTTTTTGGCGGAAAGTATATATATTAGAACGAGAAGCAGTAAATCGTTTACTCAGTTAAAAAAACCTAAGCATCGACAACTGCTTCTCCTTCTAATCCTTCATTCCACGGCGCATCTTTGTCATTTGTTGGGGTTTTCACGCATCGTAATACCGTAATTGTCAGGGTAAGTTTTAAATTGAGTCTTTTAGCTTATCATATATAATCCTAATTTCTGATTTGAGGGTTTTTGGGGATTTGTGCCTTATGTGATGTATTGCTTCGTTATAGGAGAAGACTTCATAAAGGAAGCATTCTAATCTACTGCTTGTGTCCAGATTTGCTTGTTGAGGTAGGTTTTCCCCACTCAGTTAATTGTAGAACTATATACTATATAATGTGACGGTCTTGTTATGTGTACTGTGATATGATTATATAATTGTGGCGATGTTGTGATGGCATTGTTGGTGGTGGATGGTGGTGTTGGGTGTGATTGAGATGTGATCGGTATTGTGATTTTGTGAGCCATTGTGAGAGGTGGTCTCACCCCTATTGTTCGCCTCCTACMTTCTCTCAGCGCAGGAGGGATGTGCACATTAAGGGACTTGGGTTATTGTGGGTAGTTAGGTGGTGTGGCAAAGGTTCCCATTGGTAGGGTTACACACTTTGGTGTGTAGTCGGTTACTTGATGTGTGGTGTGTGGTGATGGTGGCGGTGTGGTGTTTGTTCCGTTTTGTTTACATTGCTTACCGTATATAGTTGTTCAGTTGACTGACCCCGTATTTGTTTAAAAAACTGTGGTGATCCATTCGGGGATGGTGAGCAGTTGGTTTAGCAGATGTTGACGATGATTACTTTTAACTATGCGGCGGGGTTAGCAGGGTGGAGTCTTCACGATTTTTATCTTAGCTTCCGCAGACTTGTTTAGTTATCAATTTTGTTTTGGTTTGGATTTTGTACTCCGATTTATGGAGAGTTTTTTAATCAATTTAAACTATATTTACTTTTAATGTTTCATTATGGTTACTATGATGTTCATTGCCTCGGGAAACCGAGATGGTAACATTCTTATATTCGGAGGTAGTCCTTGGTAAGGTGCCTCGGAATATGGGGGTGTTACAAAGTGGTATCAGAGCAACGATTTTGGAACCTAAAACCAATGAACAAAATTAACATAGGATGTCTAATTAAAATAAACCTGGGTAGAAGTTGTTTAGGGCTACCGCAAAGGTTTGGGAGACGTCCCGAACCCGCACTTTGCCTTTACAACTTTGAGCCGGTCACGGGAGTGTCAAGGGACGATGTATGCTAAGTGTTTCTATATATGATCGCGYGAATGATATATGTTGAAGTGTATGATGATATGGAAATGAGAACATGTTGGCATGAGATGGTTGTACTGTTGTGTTTTATGTGAATAGTAACATGATAGGGTTATGTGCTTATATGCTTTTTGTGTATAAAAGCATGCGGGATAGTTGTAGCATGGAATGACTCGACCGAGTGAAGGGGACTCGACCGAGTGTGGGGCACTCGATCGAGTTCCTGGCACTTGACCGAGTGGGATTTTTGATGTTTTGAGGCAGAATCCATGCCACTTTCACACTCGACCGAGTGGAGTGGACTCGACCGAGTACATTTTGTACTCGACCGAGTGCGTTTTCGGGGTAAATTTTGTCAGACCCTGGAGTATTTGAACTCGACCGAGTGCATAAGACACTCGACCGAGTTAGGTGTACTCGACCGAGTGCCTCTGGGCACTCGACCGAATGTGTTGCTGGGAGACTGTTTATTTTATTTGAGCCGTAGGTTATGTGTTTACGACTGTTTTCTTTTATAGTAACGATGCCTCCATACAGATCTGTCGCTTACATCAAAGCTTCTGAGATGTCTATCGACGAGGTAGCCAGGATAATTGAACATCAGGAGGTGCTCACCGAGGCTCTCCGAACGATAGGGCAGGCTAAAGAGAAGGTGGTGGATGCTACCAAAATGAGCACCAC
>VHZZ01012223.1:23795-35865 GCA_009801015.1 Silene noctiflora | reverse complement strand
TTTAAAAACTGTGGTGATCCATTCGGGGATGGTGAGCAGTTGTGGAGCAGGTATGAGATGATGCGCATGGGATAGTTGGGGGTGTCACCACGAAATGCTAGGAGAGTCTTCCGCTGTGTTCGAGTCTTTAGTAGTTGGTTTTGAGACTTTGTTTTCAGTTGTACTTTGTTAGACAGTTTGTTATATGTTGTAATCACCTTAATTACTTATTTAAAAGTTGTTTCTTTATTGTCTTATGATCATCATTGCCTCGGGAAACYGAGATGGTAGCATCTCCATACCTAAGGTGGCCTTGGTAAGGCACTTTGAAGTGTGGAGGTGTTACACTATTCGACAAAGAAGCAGAGAAGGTCATCGGGAAACCAATAAACAAGTTGCTTGACATATATGAGCAGGTACTACTGAACCAACACCAATATATAGGAACCACCACATACAACAAAAACAAACCACCACATAATATTAACGAAAAACTAAATGCTTACAAATATAACCTGCAGGAAAATGGAAAACAAAAAGTATACAATGACATCAAATGAAGACAACGAGAGCGCAAGCCTGGTCAACAAAGGCAAGGAAACGATGAAACATAAAAACACAGACCATGGCACAAAAATTGAAATTAAAAGACAGAACAATGACATGTTACAAAATACACAGGCAATGCTACAGCAAGCTGAACCCCTTACAAGAACCTACCAAAGAAGGTGTCTCATCCCAAACATCAGACAAGAAGGAAAAGCGAAAAAACACGGAAAAGTAAGTAAAGCTAATTGACATTACAAAAAATTCACATGTACATTCAGAAGTACAAACGTAACATAAAATAAACACTGAAATATGCGGCAATAGAAGAGGCGAAAAAGATATCAAGATGGAGGGAATTAGTGCTAACAAGCGCGCAAAAGCACCAGAGACAACACCATATGAAGCAATGAGAGCGCAAAAAATAAAAAAATATTTACCTATTAGAATAAATGGGCCATTATAAAATCTAAGCAGTTTTTTAATACTTTATCGAACTCCTGATAAAATATATTAGTGGACGTGAATCATGATAAGGCCAACCGAGAATATTGTTGTCCACGTCCTCTTGGGTTATATTATTGAGTTGTTTTTCTGCCCAAATATCTTGACAATGTTTGAATACAAATCTCCTAATCTTTATTTGGTTTCTGCTTATTAACGTTGCTACTTCGTATATTTCAACAACTTTATGGCTTCTCGGCTTATATTAAGTTGATAGACAAACTTATTCTATGACATCATACTTTGAATTAAAAAAAAAAAAAAAAAAAAAAATATATATATATATATATACACGTCCTAATGAAAGTAATCACACGCAAGTACAAATGCCACCAAACAAAAAACCACCGTCATCCATTTAACCGTCCATGCTAATCTTACCCTCAAATCTTGACCGTACAGCTCTTCCTAATCGCCAATAAAGTATCTCCCGTCATCCAACATTTTCGACCACATTCATTTCTCCATTCTGTCCCTCTCTCCCTTCAATGGCGTAATCTTCCAGATTTATTGGTATCATCATCATTTCTTCAGTTTCTCTCTCCCAATTCTTATTAACCTTTTGCCGATCTATCATTTCATCCCAATTTCGCTGATTTTCGTCAACTAATCTAGCTATAGATTATTGTTATTGTTGTTTCCTGGCGATTATATCTACTATGAAGCTTTAATCGAATGTTGAATCGCCGATTATGATGTAAGTTATACAAGATCTGAATTATTTTTCGATTTTATTTCGCCGATTTCATTTCATTTCATTTGATCGATTATTAAGTTCTTTTTGAATCATAATTATATGTCCGATTCATCATGTTGATAATTTTATTCAACTTTGTTTTATTTTATGTTTCTGTTTTTGATAAATCAATAATAATGTAATTACATGCTGATATTGTGATTTTTCTTCAATATCAGGCTGACTACGCCGAATTATCGACGGATACTGTTGTATTGACGTTTTCTGAAGCGGCAGGAAATCGATAAGTTGAGAATAATTAAGATAATAGATAGATATGAATCTTGTTTTAGGGTTCATTTCTATTGTTGTTGAAGGTATTTTCTAATCATGTGAAAAGATAGATTAGAGGAGAATATGTGAAAAGATGAATGATTTGTTAGTAGTAGTAGTTGTTGTTAATTAATGTCGAAAGAGTGAGTCGAGAGTCAAGGCCTTTGCCATGTCGGGTGCGCTCGCTTGGCAGGTCGCCCAATTTAATAAAAGATCAATTTTTTTTGGTGTTTTTCCAAGGGAGATGGCACGGGAATTTGCCGGGCTCTCTCTTGTTTGTGCGTGCCTGTGTTCTTTTGTCCTGGGTTTGGTTTGGTATCGGTGTCGTGCTCATTTATTCGATTGTTACACACAATATTTAGCACTTGAACTTAACAACCATTATCCAAGCAGAGATTGAAGATGCATCGGCCATGAGGTACACATCATTACCCTCGTTTTCCGCTTCTAATAGGCTTATCGACTATTTCTATCCCCTTCATTCTTTGCATTTTTACATTAATTCATGACATGTCCCCTGCACAGTAATACGCTAATTGACAATTTCATACCCATTTTGATGAGCTCCGCTCCTCGTATTTTTAGTTACATAATCATGTCAAGCTCCCAGCAGTCCTATACTTTGCAAGCAACATTCCTAAGTAATGAAATGGCAAACCATGTGTATTGCCTGGGTTGTAATCTTTGGTGCATCTCATTTGAGTGATTTTCTCATCCTACCATGAACTTAAATCCTAAAATGGATGCAGTAAATATTGCGGACTTTACTGCATTGTAGCGATATTCAATGTCCTGAAACTCATACACATAACTGCTTTTTCATTATTTTGTTGAGATCTATTCTATGCATTGCTTAGTTTCATAATTATGTCGGTTCCTCTGTATAGAATCTGTGTCGGCAATAATGTCATTTACATAATGTTCCTCAGAAATCATGGTATGCCAGTAACATCTATGACTAGTGAAATCTAAAACATGTTTATTGCCTGTCCTAGTCTTTGACCCTTCGTTCAAGTAATTTCCCTTTCCCACGATGATATTGAGTCCTGAAATGTATGTACTTAAACTATTGAGCTTTGCTCTCATCAACACATCAATTTTGAGACTTTATCATTATCGATTGAATTGTAGTCACAAATCAGGAACAGTCTCTCTTTCATTTGCATTGTTGATAGCAATTGATGTTTTAAGTTTGATATTGAATTCAATATTTCATAAGCTCCAGCAAAAGCTCCCCTAATTGTTTGGGAGAATTGCAGCTTTTATGTATTCTTCATATAGGTTTGGTCTTCTGTATATTAAGAATGTAAGTAGTGTGATAAAGCAAATTGTCTGTACACTAGTTTGAAACCGTCAACTAAATGCCCAAGTGCTTTATGAGGCGATCATTGTCGTGGATGATGATAATCTGAAGTATTCGTAGCTGTGAGGATCAAGTTGAAGTGCCAGTCTTGTATGATCAAGGAGATCACCCCCACGCCTTGATAATGGTAGGCTATGAGGATTAAGTTGAAGGGGCAGCCTTGTATGCACAAGGTAACCACCTCATGTCTTGGTATATCTGTCAATAGAGAATCCTAAGATTGTTGCACTTAGGTTAGAATCTGTCTCAGTAGATTATCCTAAGATTGGTATGCAGCTTATACTCGTAGATGCTTATTTATTTCCAGATCATACTCGTCACTGGCTTGCCCGCATCACTGGCTTGCCCGCAATTCATTGAATCCTACATTCAAGGGCCAGCTCTTCGAAGGAGCCATAGGCGTATTAGCTTATTCATTCATAGAATCTTACGTTCAAGGGCCAGTTTATTGAAGGAGCCTTGCTGTGTTGGTTCAGGATTTACATTTTCCAAATTCTACTTGCTGATGCACATTTGTGAGTATGCCGCTGCAGGTTATCTTTCTTGTATTTAAGTTTTTAGTGAATTCTCCAGCTCTATTATCCTTTATTATAGAAGTCACTTTGTTATATTTTTTAAATGATAGTGAAGGAGACCAAATTATGAAATAAGTTCATTTTAGTATGAAATAAGGCTATTTAATTGATAAGCTGCTATCTCTTCTTAGTAAGAGGGTATTTAACCGTTGATACTTTAGATTCCGTTTTGATTTTATATTTTGAAGTTAGGGTGAAGAAATGTTTTAGGCCACGTTTGGTTCATCAAGGAATTCAACGGTCACCGGAATATCCAATTCACGTGAATTATTTTCCTGTATACAAATCCACATGAATTTGGAAAAGTCGTTTGTTTGCGCACGTGGGAGTTACAGGAGTTAGTGAACTACCTAGGAGGGGCTAGGTAGTTCAATTCCACCATTATGTAGGCATTCAAAACTCCTAAGAGAATTGAATGCTTACATTTTGCCAAAAAAATTGGCAACCATACATGCTCCTCTTTTTACAATTCATGGGATTTTAATTTTCCCATGAATTGAAAGGGCAACCAAACAAGGCCTTAATTGCGTGTAAAATAAAAATACTTGGCTGAACAAGATTTTGAATTTGAGTATCAATAATGTCAATATTTTGTCAAATGTTGGGTGTAGTTCGTTAAATTTTCTTTTTGTAAACCGGGTCTCAATTCATACAATAGATATACTCTTGCAGAAAGTGGGTATTTTGGTAAGCCATCTATTAAGCTGCATGTACTAGATGACTTTTAGTTAGTTGCTTAATTGTTGGTGCTATGTAATATAGCAAATACCTTTTCGAAATGTTTTTTTTACAACAATTTTGCAAAATTGTTGATTATCTCCTCGTTTGGTCCATACAAAAATTAAATTCATATGTTAATTTGTAAAGCACATGATTTTAATTTCTACATTAAAATTCACATGAATTGCAGAAATGTGTTTGGTTTCCGAGGAGTTTCCAATGACCATAAGGGGTAGGTAGTTGAATTTCCCGATCGTGTACCAATCAACTACCAAAAATCACAATTCATGGGATTCTAGAATTTCCATAAATTGGTTGGTCTACCAAACTGAGAGACAACTATGATCTTAACGTATAGTACGAAGTATGTTATGTTAATAATTGTAGAATATAAAATATAATTATGCTAATTATCCGCAGGTGTATGTTCCGTGGGATAAAAAGAGACATAGGTGCTGTTTGTCCTTGCTTGTGTAAAATAGTTTTTCCTTTTTTAAAGGAGTTTTTTCATAAGCTACTTTTTGGAAAAAATTTAATTGTTTGGCCATACTTTTATAAAAACTACTTATAAAATTTATATGTTTAGTTTAACTACTTCCATCCATTTTTTACTTTTTTTTTATTAATCATATTATTTGTAAAATCATCATTTGAATACAAAGTAATGTTTGGCTCTCGTATATCAAAATTATGGCTCTTTTGTGAAAAGTAGAATATCTACTTCTATTTTTTGCGGTCAATAATGAGTTTTTGACTTCTTGAAAGTAGTTTTAGATATCCAGTTTCCACTCTCCATTTACCATTTTTCTGTTGCCTCTCAGGTATATCTAGTACTTGAAATTCAGAGCGTTGGATTGTTCAAAGGTTGAATTTGAACAACTGAAAGAAAATGGGGAGAGAAGGAAATGAAAGGGGAGGATCTCCAAAAAAACACTGGTAAAAAGTCAATGACAAGTTTGATATGAGAAGCTTGATGTTAGTCTAATGTTAGGCCTGAAAGCTCAAATGGTAAGAGCGGCCAGATATTATAATCTGGTAGGCTGGTGGTTCGAGTCCATCCTGGCCTGTTTAAATCAAGACAATATTTTATAGGTGGCGACTTCAATTTAAACAAAGCAAGTGTCCGGCAAAATTGAGATTTTTTTTTTTTTTTTTAATTTTTGGGTATTTTATATATTTTGTAGCATATACTCCGTATAAATTAATAAAGTCAATTTTGATAATAAGCAACGATTTTACCCTCAGTTTCGGCTCTCATTTTGTGGAGCAGCATGTTTGAGAAGAGTTATTCAAATCAGGTCAATTTTGATTTATATAATTGGCCATTGTCGTATCTGGCCAAATTGGTAAAAAAGTTGGGTTTCCGACAAATTAGTGACTGTAAAAAGACTTTAGCAAGTGATGATTAGTCCAAATATTGGCATAATTTATCCATTATCCAATCTTTAAGAAACCAAAGTTCTGTTTTGTCCCAATAAGACTCGCTTTTTTTCTACCAATTTAACAAAAATCAATTGTTTTTACGAATTTAACAAAAGTATTCACTTTTGTATTTTTACAAATCGATTGGGATTAACTACTTGTTACTAACTTCATTTATAGTCTAAGATGTTCACGCCAGTAAATAAAATTCTCCTCACATAATTGAGAGAATATAGTTAACTGGCACGAACAAATTACTCCCCATACGTAGGTAACAGTAGTAAAAAAAAAAGGTGAAAAGACCAAAGGGATTAATGAAAGGAGAAAGTACAGTAGTTAAGAGTTACAACTTGTTAAAAAAAATTAATCACTAGAGAAGCTTTTCAATATCTCGCCATAAATCTGAAATGTTGTAGGATTTAACAAATAAATGACGTTAAATTCGTAAACGTAAAAAAAGACCAAAGGGATGAACAAAATTTCCTGGAACCTATATAAACGACGGCCAAGATTACATTCCCCAACAAAGGAACAAAACGTTAGGGAGACAATTTAGAAAAAGACAAGCACGGCAAACAAAATCAACTTTCGGAACAAAGGGATTACCGTTTCATCTGAACGTGGAACAAAACTACGCGGCTTCACTCAAATTGACAGTGTACAATAGAAGTAAACCCTAATTTCTCGTATATTAACTCCAAAATTGTAACTCTACCATAATCACAAGTTCCCGCATCAAAAACCTCTGTCCAATTCATAGGTTCTTGAAATTAGATTTGATCTTCCTTTCGATTTTCAACCTTCTGTTTGTATCCATGTTAATAGGTTTCAGTAACTTCTCTTTCTCAATAAGCGCCTGAAGTGATGCCTGTAACCTTCTTAGATGACCACTGCATTGTTTATGACCAGTAATCCTTGAGCTACTCATGATCTTCTCTTCCGGAGTAGGGTTTCTATGAAAAGACGAGTGCCACTTAGATTGTAGGTAAGGTAGGGATCGCCATGGTGGAAGAGGCATGGAGTTCTGCTTGAGTGATACCCTAGAAGCATCAGCCATTACTTGAAGGAATTGATTAAGTTTTGTGAGTGTGCCCACAAAAACAACAGGAAGAGATTTCAGAATCCTATCGTAGGAATCAACAGCTCTGGCTATTTCAAAGTGGCTTCGGAAATCAATGTCGATTATTAGACGCTCTGACGATTCATCGCTTTTGTGGTGAACCACATCTATGTACTCGTAATCACCTTCATGAGATGGAAAGGGCAAGCCATCAGCAAATAGCAGAGATCAGAAAACTCAAGAAATCCCAAGGAAAAACACAAAATATCCCAAGTTTGACAAGCTTAAAAGGAACACCTGATGATCCAACTCAGTTACACAAACTTTAGCCTCAAAAACAACAATTATGACATGAAGTTACCATGTCTTGCCAAGTTATGATCCACAGATATGGTGCAAAAAGAAAGCAGCTAACAGATCAGGGATTTTATTATTCGCTTCCTTGATGTTACCATAGATTAATAGTTTATACCGCACATGTTACCATGGATTGATTAATTGCTTAACCAATTCTAATACTATTTTATAAATAAGCATGAATGACCAAACCAATACAACAATTCCTTTTTTTTTTATCGCCAGCAAACCCCATATTGTGATTTGTGGATATCACATATTTATAAACAACTTCGCTAACTCTCCTTTCGTTAGTTTTGTACTACAGAAAACTACAGAAAGTGAAAAAAGGAAATATAACATGAGAGAACAGGCAAATAACCAAGATGGTACATTCCACAAGTTGATACAATTGAGTAAGCAAGAGATATAAGTGATTAAGATATTGTTCAAGGATACTCTTTGTTTTTCCTAGGCATGAATATGATTGATTGTGATACCAAATGATAGAAGGCTTAAGATATTGCTCAAAAATATTGAAAACAAACAGTATCATGACGATGAAAAAGGATAAAAAGTGCTCATCAAGTAACTAAGGAGATAACACGTACCACCAGGCACCTTGTTACCGCCCAGCCATTTTGAAGCACAAACAGCAGCATCGTAACCCGATGATTTCAAGAGTTTCACTAAAGCATAACGGATACAGCTAGCACTGCATAAACCAGGCTTGACAAGGTGAAGGTGCTTATCTCCCATTGAAAGCAAAAGAGAGTGAACTACGGACTGTAAGTCACTCTCATACACATCAACCGAGCGCTTGATAAACTACAGGAAGACAAGTAACAAACATAAACAACTTCACAACGACAACTTTCAAAAGCAATTACAGCTAGAAATAAAAGCAGAAAAGCACTCTACATGTTGCATTATACTACAAAACCAAACATTATAAGATCTCCAATACAAACTAACAACAATAAACAAGCAAATACAGACTCCATTTTCATCATTTAGATCATCTGTACAATCAAACCATATTTTGTTAGCCAAAAGGCAATTCAAAATGACAATAACCAATTGAGGACTTGTCCCTACTGTAACAAAAACCTCAAGTATTAACACAGAAACCATTGACATCCTAATCTTCTACCACCCCTTCGAAATGAAACACCATTAAATGTAGCAGTAATGGAACTCTGATTAAATCACCTCGGAATAATGGTGTAACATGTAACTTAACCATTGAAGGGCATGAAGTCTAAGCTTATGTGAAACTGGGTACAATTCTCCCAGGACTTCGTCAATGAAATACACTAAACACAAAATATACTCGCAAATGCATCAAAATGTTGTACAAGACAAACTTCTCCATATATAGAAATAAAATACAAGTAAATTAATTCAACTTACAAAATCTTCTCTCATTAACACATGCAAGGCTAAATTTCTTCATATTGAACAAATATTCTTAGCTCACACAACACATCAATAATTCAAAACACATCAATAATGAAACTTAGAAATATTGTACTCCATAATTCAACAGAATTCAACAAGATGAAGCCACAATTCTTCCTAACAAACTGAAATTCATTAATTCACACAAATACATTAATTATTCAGGACATAACCAAATGAAAACCGAAAGAAACAAATGAAATTCAAAATAAAGAATCAACAGCCACAATGTTTCATAATGAACTAAATTTCTTAGCTCACACAAACACATGAATCACACAACACACAGACATACTAAAACCTAGAAAAATCGAAATTGAAATTCAAGAAATTAACCTAAAAAACACACGAATTGGACAACACATAACCAAAATTCTTAATTTGCATAAACACATAAATTATTGAAAACATAAACAAACGAAAACCTGAAATTCAACATGAAGAATTCACCTAAAATCTCTCAATAATACATGCAAAGGCCAAAATACTTAATAATTAAGTTAAAATTCTTACTTCATGCAAACACATGAATTATTCAAAAACATAACAAGCAGACGAAATTCGAAATCGAGAATTAATGAAATTAACTACCTAAAGTAACCAAAACCTAGAAAATCCGAAATTAAACTTAAACAAAAATAAAAAGAATTACCGAAATTTTATCGGCGAGAAGATGAAGATCAGAGAAACCTGATTCGCCATCGCTACTACAAAGAGAATCAGCACCTCCGCTTCCGTTCTCGAGAAAATCGCTAACCATAATACCAAGGTCATGCTCGCTTTCACCACCGCCGGAGAATCCTTCTTCCGCCGCCGCTTCCGTCGGAAACACCTTCCGCCGTCTCTCGAAGCTTAGATTCCCCAATTTTCCTCTCATTTTTTAATTTAAAAAATGAATTTTATTTTTATATTTTTCAGATGATGAAGCAATTGGTCATTGTTTTGACCGATGAAAATTCAAAATGGATGAGCTGAAATTTATATAATTTTGAATGAAGAAATCAACCTATGATTATGAAATTATTCTAGTTTAATTATTGTGTATTTGAGTATTTTAATTTTCTTTATTGTATTTTTATTAAAAAAAAAATGAAAAAATGGAAAAAGAGAAGAGAGAAAATAATGATGACATGCACAAAAGCATGAAGGAGAGAGAAGAGGAAAGAATGCGGAAATGTCTGGTTTATTTATAAAGAGTTTGGGAAGGGGAGATACATGTTTTGTTGTGACGAAAATGCCCTTGCTGAATGATTTGTGTTGTTAATGAGGTAGTTTGAGAATTTATTATACAATGATTTTTTTTTTTTTTGAAAGAGGATTTGATTAGTAAGGAGTAATAACTGTAAATAATGCAGGCGCCTTGCGGAAGAAGCCAACTTTGCGTAATTAGATTTTGAATTGGGACGGTAAAATAGGCCGATTCTTGGGTTTTTTTTTCACCACAAATTATTATTTGAGACCGCGTTAATTAAGATGGACATATCCGTCTTAAACGTAAAACGGATTAAATATAATACATAAGAGAAAAACATAATGTATTGAGATTAGCAAAAAGTTTATCTCATCTATGCTAATAAGGTGTTACTTGAGTCATTTTATTCTTAAGACGAGTATATAATAAAGACCTATAGTTTTCCCTCCTATTTGTGATCACTCGCCTTTTTCTTTTCTTTATTGGTTGGTGAATTTTAGAATTGTTAAAAACTTTTAAATTCTTACGTTAATAATATATCTGATCTGTTAGACCTATAATAATATATAAACCAATAAGTCTTCCCTGTGACACTTGCTTTCTCACTGGCTCTCCCACTTACTTTCCCACTCACTCTCCCATTTGCATCATATGAGAAGTTACAAACTTGTGACGAAAAGTGTTAGTCACAAATGAGAATTTGTCTATTTAAAAATTAACTAATGTTTAGTATAAATTGTACTCGTACGAATTTGTACCAGGATCAATTTGGTACTTGGTAAATTTAATTGACAGCTACATGCCTACATGTAGGAAATGAGAGTTGCTTTGTTTTTGGTATAAATCTGTACTAGGATCAATAAGGATATGACTGGATTAATGAGATGGTAGTCTGAATTAAAAATGTTTAAACTTGGGGAGCAAGCTAAAATTTGGATAGAAATGAATGAAATATTACCAAGTTGGTATTATTATAATTATTATAAAGATTATTATTATGACACTCTGGAAATATTTCTCGTATAATAATAGTAGTAATATAATCTAATAAAATATACTGGTTTGTCCACCGGCTCCTCGACAGGAATATAATCCTAAAATTAAATAAATAAAAATGTGGGCCCACTATCTCTTAAAGAAATGACGACATCATACATCCTTTTAAGGTGGAGCCTAACTTATGCGACTAGCCCACCTCTTCTGTTCCATCCATGATTGGTCGGTACACCCAATCTCAGCTACTCATTTGTCAACTACTTATAGGTTCATTTCTTTTTGGAGGAAAAATGGGTAGTTAAAAGGTTAAGCTAAGTATATTAACAGGGGCGTCTTACAATAAATGGAGGCACAGTATGACACAGAAAAATGAGGCCCCTAATATGAATATACGAGTATATTATACTTCAAGGTTTCTATTGAATTTCATTATTAAAAGCTTGTAAATCAGTGACCAAAAGCGGAGGTCTGGTTCCCACGCCCGTGACTGCCCATGGCCTTAAAATGTATGGAAAAGAATAAATAGCTAACAATGTAAATATCGCTATAAAATCGAAAAAATTGTTAAAATTTTAAAGTGTTTACAATAGATTTCAAGGAACATGAATATAAAACTAACTAAAAAAGACTAATATCATTCCAAAAATTGGAAAATTTCATGGTAGACTACATTAGTTGTTGTATTAGATATAACCTTATTACTATCACAAATCAAAAGTTTCAAGCCTTGTTTTCTTGTGACTCTGGAAATCGCTACGTAAAGCTGGTCATGACTAAAAACCGGTCTTGGAAGATAGATGTTGGCCATAATCTCTCTAAAAATCATCCAAGAACTCCATTGTTTCCCTTTCTTTAATTCATTCAAGTCTTCCACTTCACTACCTTCCTTAATCTTTATTAATTAAGC
>VHZZ01012220.1:39110-51821 GCA_009801015.1 Silene noctiflora | reverse complement strand
TCTAATGATATACATTGTCTCGGGAAACCGAGATGGTAGCACCTTTATACTCTAGGTGGCCTTGGTAAGGCACTTCGGAGTGTGAGGGTGTTACACCATAGGCCTTTTCTTTTCATATTTTGGGCTTACCTTTGAACTAATGTCATTCGTGGGATATGTTTTCCCCAACACTTGTTTATTTCGATTTGTAAAACCTAACTATTACATTCGCTTTGTTTCCGCTTAGTTATGTTAGTAACTCTTCGCTTTTCGACTTTGAAAAGTTTTAAAAATGTCGTATTTTCCGTTGTGTATCCTTTCTTTTAAGTTAATATTTGGCGTCCTAAATAGCGGGGTGTCACACTTCATCCTTAATAAACTGGAATACGTGAATACGAGACAAATGTGATCACTTTTCCGTAAACAGTAATCATTTTTGGGTAAATAGTGACCACTTTTTATGACTAAAAAATTACCAATTTTTTCAAAAGGTCATTGCTTTCCCAAAAGTGATCACATTTTACCAAAGTACACGGAAAAAAAAAACTGTTGTACTTAGAATTGTTGTTAACAAATAAACAAACTAGAAGAAGATACCTAATCTAAATCTTTCTGGAGTGTCAATGTTTGCACATTAAAGACTATCAACTTTCTGAGAACAAGAGCTAGTTCAAGTGTAAGAGCTCTCTTACCCCAACCATGAAGTTGGGGGTTCGATTCTCACCCGCAAAGACTACCAACTTTCTAATAAACAAGTAGGGAGTATATTGATAGGCACAAATTACATCAATTTGAACTTATCATTATCGCATTCCCCCACGCTTTAAATTTCTTCATAACAAATTCGAACAAAGTTGTTAAACAAAGGTCATTAAAGGCACTAAATCGCATCACACATAACTCACTTGTGACCTAACTCTAATCCTATCAAAACAATACTCATAGGTCATAGTATATGATTACTAATTTCACAAATTCTCATTAAAGACGGGTATATCCGACTTCAATGAAGACGGGTCGGATCCCCTCTTACAAAGGGACAAGAGGAAGGGCAAGTGAGAATCCATTTGATTTCTCACTTACCTCCTTGTGAGAGGGGATCCAATCCGTCTTCATTTGAAGACGGATTTGCCCCGTCTTCAATGAGACCAACTGTACTAATTTTTGCTACATATATTTGAATTTTAATTTTTTAAACTAGATGTTTGGCTTACAATTTGAATAAAATATATTTTTGAATTTTACATCCTTTACCATCTAAGAAATTACGTTTTAATAATTCCCGGTTCCTTTGATTTAGGAGCTGCTATTTTGAATTGCAAAGCGTCTTGCTTGTGACGGACACTATCCGTCACAAGCTAAATACGGATAGTGTCCCTCTCACAATAAGGCAAGTCGGAACTTGCGACGAATAGTGTCCGTCTTCAATGAAAATTTGTGTTTGAACTGAAACTAATTGACTAAAATATAGACCGAAACCCACAAAAATGTAGTTTAATGGTTAAAATTTTGGTGAAATTGCAATCTAGTCAAGTATTTATGACCGGAGTGCCTTTTAAACTAGTCTGTCACTCTAGGGTGGTTTAGCTGATATAAACGTTTTGCAGGCTATCACATATACCCGAGTATTTACCCAGTACGCACCAAAAAGAACGGTGGCGGATTCTCATTTTTTTTTTCCCCTGAGAGCAAGGACAATATAAAGACAGGGGAGGGGTATTAGACGCAGCTCCGCAAGTGAATACTGAATAAGCAAAACAATACTCCCTCTTATTCTATATTTTCTTTCCTATTTTCTAAAACGGATTACTCAGGTTTTCTTCCCCTTTCTATTTTTGGCAACAATTTACTCTTATTTTATTCATCCCTCCCTCCTATCATCAAACCCCACCCAACACTTTTACTCTTATTTTATTTATCCCTCTCTCCTATCACCAAACCCCACCAACTCTTTTAATCTTATTTTAATCCTAATTACTACTATCCCTCCACAATCCCCCAATCCCACATTTTCCTTTATCAATATAATAATCCCTCCCTTAATCTTTGTGCCCACTTAAAAGGGGAAGAAAATACCGAATTGGAGGGAGTAACATTTTTTATACTCCCTCCGTATATCTTCATTCATCTTATCCATCTTCAAATACTTGTTTCGTCGTCGTAATTTTCTCCAAATGTTTGGCATTTTAATCTCTTACACATTTTCGTGCACGCACCATTTGACCCACCCTTGATTTAATATTCACTCTGTTTAATTTGATCCCAAACACAAACAATTTCTTCTTCGTTTCTTATTAATCAAACCATTCAAACTCATCAATTTTTATTTCAAGAAGTTTGAATCTTTCATTCATTTGCCATACAACTTTGAGCAGATTAAATCAATGGAGTCTTCTGCTAAACGTCGTTTAAGAGCTATTCAAAACCACCTTCTTGTTAATGAAGAAGATGAAGATCATAACTCCATCATTTTCAGAAATCAAACTTCTGCTGAATTCTATCAAGGTAACTATTTTTTCAGAAATATCTTATCATTTATACTGTGTGTTCTTCTATAATGCTCCAGTTGTATATGTGACTCATTTGTTTACCTTTGGTTTTGGCACAAAGAACATGTTGTTATTGAATGACAAGTGGACAATAGGTTGTGGATGATCAAATTGCCTTTCCAAAATATTCCTACCATAGAAAGGTAAACAATTCACTGGAATAGTTAAACAAATAACCGGGACAGATGAAGTAATATGGAGGAAGTAATATTTAGCCATGAAGGTAGATATGTATGGAGTAAGGAGTTTATGTCGGGTACAAAAATGTCCGGGTATAAATAATATGAAGTGTGTTGGATTGACGGAGTAGGATGATTCGGGTCCCATTTTAGACAAGTAGTTAGTCTTATGTGAGGCGGTTTTACATAAGTAAGAAATTATGATCACTATTAGTGGAAAAGTAGATAATGAAGTAAGTGATCTTACAATGTACTTGTGTTAGAGAAGTCGATCAGTCGATGACTGATGTTTTATGGGTGTGATTTGATCTCCATGTGAACAATTAATTACTTGAGAAAATGAAAGGGAGATGTAATGTAATGTAGTACTGCATTGATTGTTGGTCCCAAATGACCTAAATTGGATTTGAGAATTTTGGGTTCTTCACTCATGCTTTGTTGGGGTTGCCTTTTCTGGGTTTTGTTTGTGATTTTGAAGATTTCCAAGTTTTTGTTCTTATCACTTATCATAATATATCAGTTATAGGATGTGTGATGAGATTAAGGTGTTTGACAATGTTAGATACTGATGGGACCTAGGAGTAGAAAAATACTGGTGATTGAAAAGTTCTTTTATTCCCTCCATAAATGCTTTTATTTATTTTGAAAAACCAGCTTTAATGTCAAATGGAATTTTGCCTGAAAATCCCTTCAGTTTATTTTGACAATAGCTGCAATAGTAGCTTTGGTTGATTTTTATTTTTATTTTTTTGTGTTTCACAATTGTTACTACTTGATGTGGACGAGTTTTGTTATGCGATAACTTTAAACCGATTTCTCCGTATCATGGGAGATTCTCACCGACTATCACTTAAGAGTTAGACAGTTGGAGGTGCAAAATTGTGCCCTCGCCATGAAGTCTTAACTGTGATGTCCTATTGAACTTACAAAGAATCAATGACAACATTGGAAATCCTTTTGTTGGAAAAATATGTAAGCAATCAAGGAACATAGGGAATCTCGGGGAGGAGAATTTTGAACTTTGATGGTTTATGAGTTGCATGTTACTGGGAGCTTCATTCAGCTTTGGCCTTGGTTCAGGAGACCGAAGAAAGTATTAATAGAAACCCAAATATTCAAGCAATGGCTTATGCTTTTTGTGCATTGGTTTGAGAAGCCAAACTTCTGATGTGATGCGCTCAGAAGCAGAGAGAAAATTATGAAAAATTTACGGTTCCATCTCATGTGATCATGTCATATACTCCCTCCCATTCACTGGAAGTCTGGAATCATACCATTTGATGTATATATGTGAGGAGTATTTTATTCAAATGTTATGATTCCGGTGAATGGGAGGCAGTACTTGATTGGGATTATTGATAGTATAATTGTCAGTTTTGGCCTTCTGTTAGGATCCTGATGTGGAAAGATGATAACTAGAAATGTGAGGTATGTTTCTCTACTTTATTTCCTCACACCAGTGGTTCCTTCAACTGTACCAGTTTGCGCCGTTTGTTGTCATGGGGGAGATTGTGCGAACATCATTTGAGAACACTCCTTATGAATGGGAGATAGATGAACTCACATGCCTGATATCTATCTTGGAAACAACAAATTTGTCTGATACCAAGATGCATGTGAATTTGGGAGAGAGAGAGAGTCCTTCGGGGATTTAATTTCACTCTTGTAGATCATTCATATTGATAACCACATCTGGATTATTTATGGGGTGCGATTGTTTTTTTTGTTTTTGTTTGAAGTCCATAATGACTGGTATTGGAAGTTTAAAATTATTTCGAAAGAAGCAGTGGGTGTACCCTGGCTTTGTTGAATTTCTCCAAAAGAAGTACTAATAAGAATAATAATAGGAAGTTGCTTTGGGAATGTGCTTTGGGTGTCCTCTAGGGCAGAATTCACAAAGTTTTTCAGGGCTATGTCATTCGGATTGTGGAGTTATCGAGGTTTTGGAGTTTACCGCTACAGCATTTCACCGCATTTTAAGACGTTCTTGGCCGTATTTAGCGAAATTTAGCTGTGGCAATCGACACCAAGACCGTGTCCTTAACTGAGATTTAGTGGTATGGGTACAAGACTTTGACACGGGTACATCTCCAACCGTTGGACTCGGCATGACTCAGTTATTTAGACGCATGGATTCTATTCTAAATGACAACGGGAGGTCAATACGTTCTTGAAACAAAATTACAGTTCTAATTATATCTGTTTTGAATTTTTAAAGTGAAAAAAGAGTGATGTTTGCAAAACAAGACTTAAATAGTTAAATATCATACCAATGCCGCCCTCTACTTTTATTATCTAGGGTTCCCTTTTAGGCCCTTGTAGGCGAAATGTCAGAGTGGTGAGATCATATAGATAATCGATACCAGTATCCTCGAGTATCGTGTCGGAGACAAGTTAGTCCCTAAAATGAACAGTCAAAGTATCACAGTTCAGGGAATTTGCAACTTCTCTTTTTTCTATGACTATTTTTGGGGTAAGTTGTGTGTCTTTTTGGACTAAGGTAACGTGTCCTTACACTTTAGATACAATTTTTGTTATCATGAATATGCTCGGCAAAATGTCATAACTGCATTCGGAGGACTTTTTCAAATTGAAATGAGATCTGTCATTTTGTAGGTCACAGATATAGTGTAGTCCTTCCTGAAAAGCTGCAGACGGGAAAGTGGAACGTATACAGGTTTGCTATCCTGTGCTGATTCCTCCTGTGTGTGTTTCTGCTTTTGTTTTTCTTCATATTCCTTTTTTTCCCCTTTTTTTTATGAAACACCTGGCTTTGTCATACTTTTGAGCAGGTCTGCTCGGTCTCCACTAAATCTGGTTACAAGATTCCCCAACCATCCTGAGATTGGGACACTGCATGATAACATTGTGTGAGATTCTGTCTAGTCTTTATTCGTAGGATGTCGTATATCTATTTAAGTAAACATGTTAACATCTTTTAAGTTGTGCAAAATTTGTGCAGACACGCAATCGAAAGTTTCCCAGACAATAAGTATTTGGGGACTCGAATACGGGTTGATGGAACAGTTGGAGAGTATGTCAATGGATTAGTAATTACTGTGCTTTAGCTGTGTGAGCCTATTAATGACCATTTTTCATAGAAACTTTGTTCTTATTCATGTAAATTACTGATCATGAAGGTACAAATGGATTACATATGGTGAAGTGAGCTCTGCTCGATCAGCTGTAGGATCTGCTCTTCAGAACTTTGGGCTCTCTAAAGTAAGTCTATTCTTCTATTTTCTTCCCAAGGGTCTTAGTTTAAAAAAGTGTACCTCAGGCGTACTTAAGCACCAGGTTGCCAAAACGTCTTGGGGCACCTTAGGTGTGTCTTATGTACCAGGCACAGCTAGAAATGCACACTATCATGCACTTTCCATATCATGTTCTTAATATTCCTTTATCACACCATTCGCTTTGCCTCACTATCCCTAGCTTTTGCTTCTTCACATTTTAGCCCTCTTGAAGATCTAAAAAATGATATTGTTGCACAAAAAGTTATTCTAAAACTACATTTAGTTTGGAAAATCAGTCTGCTTTGTGTCCAAAAGGCTTGTGCCTTTGGCTAGTCGACACAAACCCCCGCCCCTTTGGTGTACCTCAGGCCCCTCAGGCCTTTTAAAACTAAGCCGAAGATTATATAGTGGGCGATAGAGTGGCGATGGAAGGCTGAAAAGTGGAAACTGACAGGCTCAACTGACTGTTCTACAATATATGGCGTATTTAAGATTTCTGTGTTCCATTCAAATCAACTTTCACCAGCCATTCTTTCTAAACCTTAGCTGTGAAGTCTGGAGCTTCACATTATCTACTCGTTACATTCTATTTCATCATATTTTGCATGTCTTAAATATATTCATGTGTTTCTGATAGGGAATGAGTGTTGGACTTTATCTTATAAATAGACCAGAATGGATGATTGTGGATCATGCCTGCGCAGCTTATTCATTTATCTCAGTTCCTTTATATGATACGCTTGGTATTTTTTTATTTTACTTTTTACTTCTTCTTTTGTATTATACCTGCTATATTTATCAAAGCCAACTGCATTTTGTAATTTATTTGTTTTGGCTTCAGGTCCAGATGCTGTGAAATATATAGTAAATCATGCTGACATACAAGCCATCTTTTGTGTATCAAACACATTGGGTGCTGTGAGTTTTTCTTTTGCCCATTGTATTTCTTACAAATGGTTGTAGATGTGATCCAGCGACGTAACTACAAATTATCTTTCATCTAGGGAATATTCTATTTAACTTACTTTTACTTGATGCAAGAAAAATAAAGCTTGGTTTCACGTAAAAAAGTTAACAAAAGATCAGAAAAATGCAGTTCAGCTTAGTTCACAAAATAATTTGAAGAAAACGGAGCCTCAAGAGTATAATGTACAAGGCAAAAACATGAAGCAGCAAAAGGCTAAGGATTAACTGTTTTTTTGTGATTTTTACACTATTTTCCTTGAACTGATAAACATTCCCATTTAGAGAAGTTATTGCCATCAACTACTCTACTAGTCATTTTTGCAAACAAAGTTCATATCAGTTTGATTTTTTTATTAGTGTCAGGAAATTGCTGTTTATACATTGACATGGTTTGCAATCTTTGCATATTGGGCAGCTTCACTTCATATTTCACGTTTATATTATTCTTCCGGATTACCATAGATTTTTGTTATTGGATACCAAAGATCATAATTTTATTGAAGTTGCGGCAGCAGTGTAAAGTAAATCGATCTATTGTTCTCGTCCTTTGTTCTATATGCGTGTTAGAAGCATTGTGTACTATCTCTCGGCTTCTATTGAATTTGTGCTCTATTTTTGGAAATCACAGCTTTTAAGCTTTCTGTCGGAGATTCCTACTGTTCGTGTCATAGTGGTACGTTCTCATAGGACCTAACATGACATTGTAGGTGTCAATCTGTTATTATTGTGGTTTTCTTGTGAATTGTGTAGTTTTCTTACTGTGTATTATGCATAGGTTATTGGAGGAGTGGATGAACACTTGCCCTCGCTTCCTTGGGGATCAGGAGTTAAGCTTGTATCTTATTCAAGGCTGTTAAGTCAGGTAACTCCAATGTTCTTAGCTGATTCTAGAGTCTGGCAAGTGAACTGAGGCTAATATTCACAAGGATCGTCATGGCTTTAAGACTGTAATACTTCTATGTATATATTCCCTCTGCCCCGGGGATCAGGAGTTAAGCTTGTATCTTATTCAAGGCTGTTAAGTCAGGTAACTCCAATGTTCTTAGCTGATTCTAGAGTCTGGCAAGTGAACTGAGGCTAATATTCACAAGGATCGTCATGGCTTTAATACTGTAATACTTCTATGTATATATTCCCTCTGCCCCGGTCATTTGTTTAGCTATTCCATTTTGAGTATCTCATTGTTTGCCTACCTTTCTATTGTGAGGGTAATTTTATTGTGTAAACTGATGAGCCACTTGCATAAAATATACAATTTGGTTTATTTGTCGTCTAAACACAACCACCAAAATTAGTCCCTTCCTCACCTCCTTGATCTTTGTGCCAAAAGAAAAGGTAAGAAAATGGTAGTGGTGTGGAATTTACATCGTGGCATGGTGCATGTGTTAATAAATTAATCATTCCAGGGCCAGAAAAGTCTTCAGGCCTTCTGCCCTCCTACACCTGATGACGTTGCAACAATATGCTATACTAGTGGCACAACGGGGACACCAAAGGTACAAAATTTCTCTATTTGAAAGTAATGACGTATGTTGATATACCGAAATCTTATACGTCTTCTTTTGAAGGGAGTTGTTTTGACGCATGGAAATTTAATTGCAAGTACTGCTGGTATGAGCATCCCTGTCAAGTTTTATCCCACTGATGTGTAAGTTCATTAACCGATTATTACCAGTCTTGAATTTGTTTCCCCTTTCATGTGTGTATATGCTCTCTAACATGCTAAATGTCACAGATACATATCTTATCTTCCATTAGCGCACATATACGAAAGGGCAAATCAGATTGTGTCCGTTTATTATGGTTCTGCTGTTGGTTTTTACCAGGGGGTAGGTGATTTGAGTTATTTTACCATATGATTGTAGCAAGTCTTTAATTTATGTACTTTTTTATTTATTGTATTCCTGAAACAGTGACCTTCTTATCGACTTACCCTTTGGCTTTGCAAAAACGGTAATCTATAATACCATGGTTGAGAAAAACAATGGCTATCTCCTACCTCACATTAGTTAAGCAATGTGGCACATTGTTCAGAAGCCATTTTACTGGATTCTAATATACACCAATCCTGCTTCATAGGACAACTTGAAATTGATGGATGATATGCTGGAGTTACGTCCTACCATCTTCTGCAGTGTTCCTCGTCTGTACAACCGAATATATGCAGGGTAAAATTATCGTTAACTACCATTCAGCATTATATTGGTTAGGAATCTCTTTATGACTTTAAAATTGTTTCATCTTCTAGGATTATTAACGCTGTCAAGACCTCTGGTGGCCTCAAGGAAAAACTGTTCAATGTTGCTTATAACTCAAAGAAACAAGCCATCATGAATGGTAATGTATATTTGTTCTTCATTTTCATTTCACCAGTTCATTATTTCAAGTTATTGGAATTGCTACTCACTTATGGTTGGCCATCTATTGTAGGTAGGTAGTGTATTATTTCCAATTCTTGTTTAGATTTTTTTTTCTCCAGGCAGGAACCCCTCGCCCATCTGGGAAAAGCTTGTTTTCAATAAAATCAAGGCTAAGGTAGGTGGCAGGGTTCGCTTCATGGGATCAGGTGCTTCACCATTATCGGCTGATGTCTTGGACTTTCTGAAAGTGTGAGTTGATCGAGATCTGATATGTAGTTCATGTCCATTTTATTTTTATCTAAAATCGATGATAGTAGTAATGTACTAATGTGTGCTGCAAAAAATATGAATTTCTCGCCTCTAGGTGTTTTGGCTGCCAAGTGGTTGAAGGATATGGAATGACTGAGACTTCCTGTGTAATTACCTCAATGGAAGAGGGGGACCTTTTGTCGGGTCATGTTGGTTGTCCTAATCCTGCTTGTGGTGAGTTCGTTTGACTTTTGGTGATTGACAATTAATTTCTCCTATACAACAACTATCTTCGAATTGATTTTTTGACAGTTGTAAATACTGTGTATTGTGAGAAACTGTCTCAGTTTCGGTCTAAGTCATCATCCGAGGACCAATATATAAAGTATTCGATTTCATGTTAAAAGATTAAAGCTGACATTTTTCCTTTTCTGCAAATTCAGAGGTGAAACTTGTGGATGTTCCCGAAATGAATTACACCTCTGAGGATCAGCCGTACCCTCGTGGTGAAATATCTGTTCGAGGCCTCATCGTTTTCAAAGGCTACTTTAAAGATGAAGTTCAGACGTATTTAATCTTCTTTCTTTTGTTTTCTTTTTGTTTTCATTTTTTGGCTGAAATATAGTGATGTAACTAACTAAACCCTTGATTTATGTTCCAGGAGAGAAGTAATTGACGGTGACGGTTGGCTACACACTGGAGATATAGGGCTTTGGTTACCTGGAGGTCGTCTTAAGATAATAGACAGGTCACTTGCATACAAAGGAATACTGCCATTATCTAATCGTTGGTTCTTTGTTTAAGTTGTGGGTTTTTCTACTTGTAGGAAAAAGAATATCTTTAAACTAGCACAAGGTGAATACATAGCACCAGAAAAAATTGAGAATGTTTATGCAAAGTGTAAATTTGTCGCACAGTGCTTTGTATACGGTAGGCTTAAATTTGACCCTAATGATTTTACATCATACTCAAATATTTTAGTTTTAACTTGAGCTTATAACTGTGGTCAGGTGACAGCTTCAACTCGTGTTTGGTAGCCGTCATTTCTGTGGATCCCGATGCATTGAAATCTTGGGCTGTTGAAGAGGGCGTCAAGGTAATTTATTACTCTATTTATTTATACGACATTTTTTATTATGGATTATCATCTAACAGTTTCACATCTGGAGGGCCGATGTGGAAAGTAATTCTCAACTTCACGTCTAATATATCCGAATGAACCCAAATTGATTATGAAGATAGCATGTCATTAGGTCAAATCATAATTTCAGTTGTCATGAGAACCTATTTGTTTTCCTGGACTGGAAACTTGACAAGTCATTTGCCACATCGTATTGTAATGTGAATTGCAGTATGAAGATTTAGGTCAGCTGTGTATTCATCCAAGAGCAAAGGCAGCCGTTTTAGCTGAGATGGATGCTGTGGGAAGAGATGCCGGGGTAAATACTTACCTTTTTGCTTTTTGTAAAATTTGAACAATTTGAAATCTCTTTCTAACTTCTCTTAATGACTGGCTTAGTTGCGTGGATTTGAATTTGTCAAAGCTGTTACGTTGGTGCCAGAACCATTCACTGTTGAAAATGGTCTCCTCACCCCGACATTTAAGGTTCCTCTCTCACTCTCTTTATGTGCCTTGCTTGCTCGTCTATTCGTAGTATTAGATCTTGGTTTCAATCAGGATTGGAATCGATGAGCGCAACCTAATTTTGAGTATCAGTCGCCTCAATCCAATCTCAAGAACCGTCAACTAATCTAAGTAGATCCGCCATAGTGCAGCTGTTGCCATCCCAAAATGTAGTCGGAATGACAATCAAAGCCTTTACAAAGTGATTTTGATTCATGGAGCAGTGATGCAACCTGGATTTAAATATTTGATTCAAAGATCACAGGAGACATGCTAATATGCTCATATTGCCGTGAAAACATGATTCACTCACACCATTCTATGTTTTGGGTTTTCATGAGTGTCATGCAAGTGCTTGTCTGACCAAGTTCATATCGTTGGTCGGCCATTTCAGATAAAGAGGCCTCAGGCGAAAGTTTATTTTGAGAAAGCAATCGCCGGAATGTATGCAGTTCTTTCAAAAATGGACCCAGCACGTCAGAAGTTGTGATAGGAAAAAGAAGAGCAGGAAGCTGTAGATATAATTCAGAGGGGATCATCGAGCAACTCTGCTGATCATAGTATCCTCCATAGAATACAGATACTCATAATCTCATTCAGGTGAAGGTAGTTTTGATCATATAATCTCGTTTAACAAATTTCATACGACTTGAAAAAAAAAAATCAAAAAGTGTGAAAATATGAAGTGCACTAAAATCGAACAATTTTCGCTTTAATTTTAATAATTTATTTTCAATATTTGACAATGATTGGTTATGATTGTAAACAATGTGTTAAGAGCCCGTCTAACAATTTTGTTTAAGAAATTCGAGTGCCTTTCAACATGTCATGCATGTTAATCAGGTGATGGAGCTTTAAGCTTAACGTCGCGTTTAATATTGGTGAACCGAGTGATGTTGCTACATCTTATATATTCAAAACATGATGCTTCAATTGTACTGTATTCAGGCTGAAAAGAATAATATTCTTAGCTAATGTCTATTTCATTGACTATTTTTTAAACACCGATATTCTCTATATGAGATTAGTACTAATGAAAAATACAGTTCAGTAACTTTAATTGTTGCAATTTTGAAAATGAAAAATTCACGTGGTACGCTTGAGGTTGGACACTTTGCACGAAATGCCCAATTTTTTGAACCGAAAAACTTAGTGACCATAACTGTAAATTCGAATTTAGAAGTCGACGATTTTTTTTCAAACTGCTCGTCTTTTCGTTCACTGCAATTTGGTAAAAAAAAAAAAAAAGTGTTGCATTCGGAAGTTCGGCGTTATACATGCTTAAACGTATTCAAAAATATGATTTAGTAACTGCTCTATTGAGAAGATATTATCGAAGGGCACATTGAGAAGATATTTTCCGTATATTGTTGAAGTTATTGTTATACGGTTACCTTGAATATAGGCCTTAGTATAGGAAACAGAATATCTAGAATATATGTTTTGAGTGTATATAAGTCGTGATGTATATGTTATTCATATCAATATAATATACACAATATTTCTCCCCTCTTTACGTTTCTATATGGCATCAGAGACATTATCGATCCTGAGACATTAATCCACCAT
>VHZZ01012217.1:14074-24454 GCA_009801015.1 Silene noctiflora | reverse complement strand
GACTACACACCGAAGTGTGTAGCCCTGCCAGTGGAAGACCGCAGCCAACCACCTAACCACCCACAATACCCAAGTCCCTTAATGTGCACATCCCCTATGCGCTGAGAGAATGCAGGAGGCGAACAATTGAGGTGAGACCACCTCTCACAATGGCTCAACAATTAACACAATACCGATCACATCTCAATCACACCCAACACATCCACCACCAACACCGCCATCACAACATCGTCACAATCATAGAAACACATCACAATATATCACAAGATCGTCACATTAATACAGTATACAGTTCTACAATCAACCGAGTAGGGAAACCCTACCTCAATAAGCAAATCCGGCACAAGTAAGAGATCAAAATGCTTCCTCTACGAAGTATCCTCATGTAACGAATCAATTAATACAAATAAGGAACACAAATCCCTAAAACCCCCAAATCAGAAATTAGGGTTACGTATAATAGGTCAAAAGACTCAATAAAGACTTACCCTTACTATGACGGTCTTATGATGCATGAAAACCCCAACAAAACGATAAAGATATGCCGCGGAACGAAGGATTGGAAGGAGGAGCATTAAACGATGTTTAGGTTTTTGTTTTAAAAGTGAATAAATGATTTACTGCTTCTGGTTCTAATATATATATTTTCCGCTAAAAACCCGACACGAACCGGACACTCGGTCGAGTACACGACACTCGACCAAGTATGCGACACACGACCGAGTGCAATGCACTCGACCGAGTACACGCCACTCGACCGAGTGCTCCGCACTCGTCCGAGTCCCAAATCCCCAGAATACTTGATAGACTAACCCTCATGGGCACTCGGTCGAGTACCCTATACTCTTCCGAGTGTCCAAATACTAAAAATCACGAGTATTACACTCGATCGAGTAAGCGAGAACTCGGTCGAGTGAAGGAGGGCACTCGGCCGAGTGTCACTGGGCAGAATCCCCTTTGAGGGAAATTGTCCTCCAAAACCACCTACTTATCACACAAATGCAAAGGAGTCTCAATGGTGGTTATCACACCATCATAAACCTCAAATGTAAAAAAAATTTGGCCTTATGACCGAGGTTATACAACATACAACAAATAAATTATATGAGTCTCAATAGAGACACATGTTAAAGAAATCCGAGTCACAACAAATAAAATTAATGAGAGGACTCCTGGCTCTTTCAAAGCCTCTTCACCCAACGAACCAAAGCTCTTTTGTTGTTGACCGTCTCCTTTTCCCTTGCGGCTTCCCCATCCCTCACTCCACTCCTCTTATTCTTCCACTTCATCCTCCACCATCACATCGTCATAACCATGACTCCCTTGACCCATAGTTTCTTCTAGCACCCCAGACGTACCTTCCCCGCCTCTACCTCCTTGGTAAGCATCACCAATGAAATTACCCGAGGCATTATGGGCTCCCGCCCATGGGCCAAGCAAGTGTCCATCATTGTGGGGGATTCTAGTACCCCAATCCGACGGCTGGACACCGAAAGCCTTAAAGGCATTCGAGGTGTCTCCCACCTCAGACCAAAAACTAGGGAGGTGGGCGGGTCATACTCCTTGGTTCCATGTCATCTCATGCATATTCCTCATCACTAGGCCGATATTAACACGGTCAATAAGGTCTGCCATATGGTAGTTGTGGTCATAGGTCGGCGGGGGTTGAGTGTGCCCTCTGGTAAATTGTGGAGGAGGCATGGGTGTGGAGGAGGATGGTGCGGCTCGCCTAGTGGACATAAAAGGTGATGAAGGTGTGATCCTCTCCATGGTCTCATCCTTCAGGTCATAGGTAAGGTTGATAGGGATAATGTAGCGTTGGGCTGCAGGTCAGGGTAACCCTACATCTTGTAAGTGCTCGGTCTCGGGTAAACTCCCTTCTACGGGGAGCTTCATATATATGCCAATCCGCATCCACCTTCCACCCATAAACATTGGTCTCTTTTCCATCCACTCAAGGCTCCTCAAGTAGTCCAAGTCAAGATAAGGGATGGTAGCGGACAAAAGTCTATCTATCTCCGCAGGTTCATAGTTCAAAAGACTCTTGGCTAACCTAGTCCCCAACGCACCACAACCAAGGGAACATTTCTCCGGGTGGTCATCCTCTTAAGGGTCAAGCTTACCATAGACACGATGCTAAAGTAAAAGCGCTTCTCTCGGTATGGGTTAAGGTAGGAACCCAAAAGTAGAACCTCGCTCGAATTAAGCTTGCTCGGGTCATTCCTCCCATAGAGGATATGTGCCATGAGACGTAAGAAATTCCGCAAGACGGGGTGTTCTACATCATTCATCTTCATTGAACTCACAATAATGCGCTGGACATTGGTAAGGAGGTCAAAGTATCGCGTGACTTTCATATTTTCCCCACCTTATCATGAGTATAAGAGGTTCTCTTCCCAACACCCAAACAGTCCACAAAGGCGTCACTAGAGAGGTGGAAAGGGGTGTTCTTGAGCCTAAAGCTCATGGAATGGTCTCCCTTGTTATAGACAAAGGAACTCAAAAACTCAAGGGTGAGGTTGCGGTAGCTTACCTCCGCTAAATTGTGTAGCCCCTCCAAACGAAGTACACTAAAGATATGGTGCCCTTCCTTCTAAATCCCTAGGGCCTCCAAGGTGCCCCTTGACACACACCTAGTGGCGATCATCCGCCTCCCGGACAAGACAATAAAAGTGTTCTTGTGGGGCCCACTTTCGAATTTTACCCCCGGGTATCCCGGATCGGTGATGGGGGGTGGTGCCTCAGATTGTTGTTGAGGTTGCCTCAAGCGGATTTCTCTTTAATTCCTTGACATGCTACAAAAGGATTTCCAAACAAGGCATAGGATATAGATGATAAGAAATAAAGATTGCTTGGAAGTGAATGGAAGTTTCCAACATTCTCAATTAGGTAACTCAACAACTTAAATAGCTATGACATGGCTCCCTCCAATTTTTATCAAATCAAGACTTAGTTAAAATGAAATTCCCAGAAAAATGGAGTTTTTACAAAGTTCTGCTACAATTTGTTCCAATTTAAAGTGAATCCAAGTTCCTAACAATTTACAAGGTTCTTGACATGGTTAGAACAAGAATTGAGCATGAAAATCGAAATTCTTAATATACATATCTAACCATTTCAAAACCTTTGAAGGCATGAAGTCACATTTGCATTTCCGAACAATACTTCATACTATTAATTAAGTATGAAGCATCATATGGTATGTAAATCATGTACTAAGTATAAGAAACCAAAATGAGGTCATGTATATTAAAGATTTTGAGACTCTTGGTAAAACTTAAGACAAGATTTCCAATGTAAGACCACATAAAACATTATTGACAAGGATTATTGATGACATAAGACAATTAGACTATATCGTAAGTATCCAAAACACCATTTAGTCATGTTTAACATGAAATTTCCAAGAATTTGGTCAAATTTTAGGATGAAAATCTTGGCTTCAACCATGTTTTAACTACATTCACAAAGATTATAACTTTATGACACCATTAAACCATGTTTAAGATGAAGATAAATCAAAACTTGTTCAAATGATCCATATCTCGAAAATTTGGAGTACATGAAAATGAATTTTCTTTTCATTCTGAGACAATGTACCACATTAATAGTAAAGGTAGTAATCTTTCAAGACAAATAAACCAAGTTTTACAGATGAAAAATCACAATTTATGCATGAACTACCTATATTTTGAAATTTTAAGATTGATTTTTAAGACGAAATTTTCACATGTAAGACAAGATCCATCATTAACAACAAAGGCCTTTGTTGTTTAATTAAACCCAACAACAAACATAAATATCACATTATGGACTCAAGAACACAAAATTTCAAAATATTCAACTTAAGGTAAAATTTCAACATGAAATTTGATATTTAACACCAACAATGATGTACAAGGTTAATTACTATCATGAATTAAGTAAAAACATGCATATAATTGATAAACCTTGAAGCAATTAGTGTAAATCTACAAAAATCAAATTGGGGAACAATATGGAAAAAGAGAAATTACTCAACATTGATAAACTTGGTAAGTTTAAGGAGGAAAAAATAGAGTAATAAACTTGAATCAAAGCAACAAATATCAACAATGGAGTTTTTGTAAGGTTTTTAGAGATATTTTGAAGTTCGAGATATAAGGAACGATGAAGAAACAAAGAAGATAAGATAAGGTAAAAAGGAGATTTTACTCGAAATTTCTACCTGTGTAACTTACTCGGCCAAGTGCCGGTTCTACTCGGTCGAGTGACCAAGTTCACTCAATCGAGTGACCAGTTTCCAGAAACTGGAAATTGGTCCACTCGGTCGAGTGCACTATACTCGGCTTAGTGTTGAATCGCACTCGTTCGAGTGACTCCTTACGGTTTGAGATTTTCGATCAAACTCGAATAATGGTATCCCTACAACAAAACAAAAGGTTTGGGGGTACACCAGCTACCGGTGGCTCTTCTCGAGTTAGTTCATACGCTAACCCACTTATCATTATTGGCATACTATCCTCATACTTGCGACACTCTGCCAACTATCATCACTAATCATATTTTATAGATAACGCAAAGGAATCCAAAACACGCATACGTAAAAAAGCCAAAGAGCGGGACTATTGTCCCTCACACCGATACATTATAACCATTTTCAAAACATGCTACATACATAATTCTACCCATAAAACTTCCACAGTCCATCATACATCTCATGAACGATCACATCATGTAAGAGAGTCCATCAACAATCACAACACATATATAAGCATAGATCATTTCACGTTGCGTTCACCCATACTTATAACCACCAACCGAGACAATAAGAACTAGTTTTGACATGAGGGCGCCTACTCATCCAAAATCGATCTCCCGTTGTACTCATGTCGGGTTCATTTTATTAGACACACCTCGGTTCATTTTGATTCATTGGTTTAGGTTCCAAAATCGTCGCTCTGATAGCACTTTGTAACACCCCCTTCTTACCTGGCCAAGGTAATGGGAGGATGTTGCCATCTCGGTTTCCAGAGGCAATGAAGTCGGAATTATGAGTAAGAAACATTTAATATAAATGTCAATATTAGTGGCTACATACATGATAAATGAATAACAAAACTGAACTATACATTATACAACTCATCTACAGACTATATCATCTATGTAACTTGACTCCAAGGCTTGGAACTCGTCTCGTTCTCCCGCGTAACAACCAAATACAACCTGTAAGAAAACTGCTCCCCATATTATCGGAAATATCATATGGATCAACACAGGCCACCCCGGAAATAGATGACAGTTTACACATACAACACACGGTCGATTTCGATAATAAGACAAAACAGGATATATAAATATGCAACATGTCAATTCTATGAATAAGACATGATTTCACCAAAATCATACCGGTACCGGGATACACCCAGATGTACCCACAACTCGGTGACGGCACCACAACATCGTCCACCAAAACAGTCGGACGCAGTCCGTAAAAAGGCACTCGGGACACACCCGTGGTACCTAGCCCAGGCGCGAACTGAAACCCCTACTAGACGACGTGTATCAACCACACGTGTTCCTCCATAACTCATGCCGTTAATGTGCACATCCCTCTTAGAGTGGGAAGCTCCAAGAGGCGTCCCGAGCATAAGACGGTCTCCCAACCACCTTACGTCTCTACCACAACAACTATCACCTCCACAATCACCAACATGCATAGTAAACACATATGTACAACATGAAACGCAATAGACCGAATATGAATTTCCATGAGACACACTTTGAATCCATGCCATACGCATACCAAAGTATCCAAATATATCGACTCTCTAGTTGTCACAAACCAACCTCATGATATAATGCATTTTCGACACATATGAATCTCATTGCCAATTTCCATTACCATAGTGAATGCAACACTACTTCTACCATGTATTCTAAGTGACAAATGCACATAAACACACATTTACATTATCAAAACCGAGTAGGATTAACCTACCTTTTAGCAATCTCCATAAGCTACTGGAATCCGACATAATCCCGTCCTATGAAACCATATCATCCTATACAAACCATGTGACAACTATTACAATACATCCTACACTATAATGCAACACAAAACCCCTTATTACTACCCATTAATTACCCATATTACACATACTAATTACTAATTAATTACACATAACAAAGCCCCAAAAGTTAGGGTTCAAATAACTAGAGAAGGGTAGATCTTAACTTACTTAGGTTAAAGGAATGATGATTAAGGTGAGAAATCCTCTAATCCAAGCTTGAATCCCATAATATGGTATTTGTGAGGGTTTTAGAGAGAAAGAAGAAGATTTGGAGAGATAAGGAGAAAGAATGAAATTAATTAGGGTAAGGTCCCGAAATTGGGTCTTACCGGGTACTGCATAGTGCCACTCGGTCGAGTGACCAAGTCCACTCGGCCGAGTGCTGCTCACTCGGTCAAGTACCGCCGTACTCAGCCGAGTGCCACATGCTCGATCAGCTGAAAGTTTTACTTTGTCCACTGCAGAGTCACTAGGTCTAGTATAGGTCCTACTTGGTCTAGTGTATGACTATAATTTATTCCCGAGTGGTCCCTTATCAAGTTCGGTGATCCTCTCACGCATCCTGTGGCTCTCGTATGGGTCCCACAATAACCGGGTATTACAGAGAGCGAACTAGGAATCACTAGTCTCATTCATTTATTTACATTTGATGTTCTTTCTAAACTGTATTTTTATCATATGTAAATAAATGATTGAGATGAAGCGATTAAAAGGTAAACAAATGACTAAGATGGAGAGAGTAGTAGTGAAAACGAACAAACCTGCGACAACTTCGCGACTAAAAATAGTGATTTTTGGCTAAGAACGTGAACTTATCTAGTACCAATTGGATCTAATACTTTGAGAAAATTAAATTCAATCAATGAATTGGTTGTGAAATAGAATTGAACTAAAAAAGAACAACCATATAATATTTTGAGACCAAGTAGAAGAAATAGAAGAAGATGAACCAGAGGAGTTAAGTGATGAAGAAACGTATTGTCTTCTAGATAATTTGATTTGGTCAAGAGTTCTGATTTTAGTGGAATACCTATAAAATAAGGTAAAATCACATATCTATCCTCCTATATTTGGCGCAAAAACGAAAACCGACAATTTTTTTTGTTTTTATTTTTATTTAATTAAGGCGGCGTCGAGATTCAGTGCCATCAGGTGGCGCCCTATCGCCATCCTAAATATTATAGTTAGAAGTATTTTTTTTCTTTTTTTTTAAGAAAATATAAGTAATCTTATATCTATATATAAAATTGGGTTGAAAGCGTATGGATTCGATATTTGTCATTTTTTTTAATTGATTTAGTTGAATGAAATATTTTAGTCAAAATTTGAGATGGAAATAACATGATGATATGTATACATGCATATAATTCATGTATTTATGACTAAATATGTGTTGATCTTCATAAATGTTATTAGCAGTTCAAATATGCATTGACCAAATAAAACTTAACAAACAAATAGACCTAAGTGTTTGCATTTTAATAAGCTTAAGTGTTTTAGCCAAAAATTGACCAAATCTGAGTAAATCTTTTATGGTGGGTCAAAGCGATCTACTCTATTTAGCCTCGAAATGGAGGTTAATATATATGTGGTTTATGGTGAAATATGAATAAAAACTAAGCGACAATAATGATGAAAACGAAGTAAAAGAACAATGACACAAGAGGTTGACACGGAGAGTTTTGGTGACGCGGAAAACCCGTTGTGGGAACAACCGCGGGGGGGAGACGGAATTCCACCAAGTATGCACTATAATTCTTTAAGAGATATTCCGGTGGAACTACAAGAGAAAGGCTAGAAAATATAATAAAGCTATGCAGGAATGTTATCTGCTGGATCCTCTGCCAGAACTCCTGCTGGAGCCTCTGCTGGAACTGCTGCTGGAGCCTGAGTGTATTTTCTGGATTTAAGAGTATTGTTGTTGTGTCGATATGGACCAATGATAGTGATGGTAGTTGTATGTGTGAGATGATGATGGAATAATGTGGTCGTGAAATGATGATTCAAAATATGATCCTTTAACCCCTTGCTCCTCTTCCTTTTATAGGCCTTGATATAACATTCCTGTGACCCGTTTCAAGCCTAACCACTTCCTTGAGTTCCTCCAACTTCTTCCACTAAAATCTCTAACAACCCTCCTTTGTTGGTATTATTATTTGACTTGTTGACAACTACTTCTCCTAGTCTTACGTATAGTGCATTTCCTATAGCGGAAAGTTGACCTAATTTGCCAAGTCATTGATCTCTACTTCATCTTGTTGCCCACTAGTAGCATGCCACGTGCCCCATGTAAATTGGTGAAATTTGGCTATAACAATTGCCCCCAATTTTCCTCCTTAGCCTCAGGATGAGGAGGGAAATTAATCTTCCAAGCTCCGCGTGTTGTTGTTATTCTGCTGGAATATTCGATTGTTATTCTGCAGGAACAAGCTGCTACCTCCCTGCCAGGACATGCTGCTGAAACTTTGCTGGAATAGACTGTTGAACTCTTGTTGGAGCAAGTTGCAGGAATGGTGCTGGAACAAGTTGTTGCAAGCCTGCTAAAACTGACACCTGCTAGCGTGTTGGATACACTGGAGATAATTCTGCATCCCTTCTGTGTACCCAGAATTCTGGTACCCTGATCTGCTCACTTCTGCTGAATCATACTCTGTTTTGCGTCTCTCTGCTTCTGCTGATCTGGAAGAAAGGTCATGTAGGTATACAAGGCAGAGTCCTGCAGGCAGATGCTTATAGGGGTGAGATTGACGAGTAGGCAAAGTTGTCTCCTCCATGCTCCTGTTAGCTCTCTATGGGTCTGCTGGCCTGGGAGTAGAGGTAGGTAGATGTTTTACAAATATCGACATATTAATTTTTGCCGGTAGATGCTTCAAACAGACAGATTCTAGGCGGGGTAGATGATAGGGCCTAACTAATGGATGCTGATATATTTTGAGTCCAGCTAGTAGATGTTGAGGGGCCAGTTAGTGGAAACTAGCGGAATTTGATGAATTCTGGGTCAAGCTGGTAGAAGTCGGGGGATGCTGATAGACGCTGGGTCCTGATGGAGAGTACTAGGGAAGCTGGCGAGTGCTTAGTCTAGCTGGTAGATGCTAGGTTCAGCCTCCTCCGGACTTTACCGCTCTGCCACTGGTTGCTAAGGGTGATTCTGGTGTTGAGAGCCTCGAGCTGAATTTACTCATGCAGTAGTATGCAGCTGGTACCTGAAAAATGTTAGTGATGCAATCTAGATGCATGTGACGACCCTCTAATGAATGATCTATCCTATGTAGCAATTAGACACGTTTTGAACTTTATATGCTATGTATGCAATGTCTATCAATGTGTCGTGAGGATGATCACGTTTGTGCGTGCGTTCAACGCGTGTTGTGAGAGTCGCGAGTGTTTTATCGTTTGTTTGCTCTGTATTTTGCCATTTCAGGCATTCTTTTGTGTTCTGCCGTTTCTGGCGTTCTTTTGTGTTCTGTTGTTTCTGGCGTTCTTTTGAACTCTGCCGTTTCTGGCATTCTTTGCTTTGTTGTGCATGCACTTTTTACGCTGTTTTTGGTCGGCATTCGTTGATTGGAGGCTCTGGGATTTAATTGCCCACTCTATGGGATTATCTTGCCCACGCTGTTCAGAGGAGCCCCGCTTGCGTGGGTGCTAAGTAGCTTAGGAGCCTAGTCATCCGGGTTTTAGGTACTTAGCCACAGACACGCGCTCTCTATATGGAAATGCAAGCTCTGCCAGATTAGTTTTGCAATTTTATTTGAAAAAGATAAATGCATTTAAAAGAACAATTTGTAGAGGATGCTATATTTAAAAAATTTTGCGTTCTGCAAAATACTGACTTAGACAAAGTGTGTGGAAAATTTTAATTCGAATAAAATTCTTTGAAAATGACTTGGTTAATATTGATCATAATAATTTCTAAAAAAAAAAGGTGTTTAAGTTAACCAAAAATAAAACCTGGAACTTTTAAAAATTAAGAGCCGCTTAAGATAAATAGTAACAAACCCGGGAGCCTTTAAAATTAAGAGGTGCTTATGATGAATAGAGGTAAAACTTGTAACCTAGAACCAGGCAGAGTTGCATCTGGCAGACTGTGTGCCCAAATATGTCTTCTGTAGGTCATGTGCGACCTTATGAAAGATATTTCAAGTATTTTAAGTGCCTGCTGGCGAATTGTCGGAGAGGCTTCTGCCCCCTGCATGACTTGCACAGCTTCGCTGTGGAAGGCATGCAAAGCAGCCTTGTAATACTACGGTTTTCCCTGCCTCTGGTTACTCGACCGAGTAGGACTTACTCTGTCGAGTAAGTTTATGTCTTTTGGAATCAGGGTCTGTGT
>VHZZ01012212.1:29745-47868 GCA_009801015.1 Silene noctiflora | reverse complement strand
TTGATTTATGTCTTACAAGTCTTGTTAAAGAGATAGAGAATTATGCTAGGTTGTCAATCAAGCATTTCATAAAATATAACATGTGCATAAGTTGAAGAATATAACAAACAATCATTCATATGAACTCATCAAGCTAGATCTAACCCATGGTTAATCCCCTAATCCTCCACTAACCCTAGCTAGAGGACTACTCACACATCATCATTGTAAACATGTCATAGAGGGTGTCAAACATCTTAACAAACATAAACATGATGATAGAATGAAAACAATTAACAAAGGAATAAGTAAATGATTAAGTAAAGAGTAAGAGGATTATACCAACTTAAGATGAACAATGAAATGGAAGAACGATAGAAGAAAGCTTTGATTAATGATGAGGAGTTGTCAATTCTTCAATCCTAAACCCAAGAAATCTAAAATTACAAACTAGATCTAAGATTGCTTGAATAATAACGAAAGGATTAAAGTGTAATTAAACAAATCTAAGCTAAGAGATAGTCTATAAGGATGTATCTAAAATCCTCAATTGCATAAGCTATTTGTACAAAGAACAAGTATTAGGGTAAACTAAGGGCTAAAATGACGATTAGGCCCCTTAAGAGGGTTCAAGGAAGTGTTAGAGTCAGTAGGACTCGTGGGAATCCTTGCATTGAACGAGGAGGCATGTTGTTGTGGAACTCGCGCGAGTCATGGGGAACTCGCACGAGTTGGTCAAGAACTCGAGCGAGTCAGGCTGAACTCGCACGAATTCTCCTTCAGCACTTATGCTTCTCGGCCTTGCTGGCCCACAACTCGTGGTGGCTCTCTATCATTGCCAAATTCCTTCTATCTACTATGATCTTTAGTCTCGGTCCCTCCTTGTTGCTTAGTCGTTAAGTGTGATCCCGAAATGCTCCGAGAATGCAAGGTTGGCACTCTTCTCCCACCAAAAGCACCAAAACCTCATAGAATAGCAAATAGCTAGCTAAAGATAAGAAACGACCCTAATGCATACATAAAAGCATGTAGAACGAGGCTAGTTAGGGGACTAAATGTGCGTAAATACGAGTCATATCACCTTTCCCTTTAGAGCTTTTACTAGAACGCTTCATGAGGGTTAGCTCATGAGCCATGAGTGAGCTCATCAGTTTATTAAAGGGGAGGAGTGATAGGTCTTTAGCTTCCTTGATAGCCGTAACCTTCGGTTGCCACTTTTCAGTTAAGCTACGAAGGATTTTACAGACTAAGTCCTTGGATTTATAGTTTCTACCTAAACTCTTGAGGTCATTGACAATACTAGAGAAACGAGAAGACAAACTATTAATTGACTCATCTCTTGTCATGTTGAACATCTCATATTGTTGCATGAGAAGATCAACACGATACTTTTTAACTTGTGACGTTCCCTCATAAGCAAGATTTAGGGTGTCCCAAATTTTTTTGGCCGAGGTGCATCCAGAAATCCGGTTAATCTCTTGGTCACCAATGCGATATTGAAGGATGACACATGACTTTAGAGTTTTTCTCGACTTTTCTGTAGTCGGCCTCGACATACTTGTCCTCGTCTTTAGGGGCACTAGTACCATCGATATTAGTGACGTGATTTCGAGGGGACCTTTTTGAATGATCTTCCAACATTCATATATAGTCTCCACTTTTAACATCTCCATGCGGTGTTTCCACCAAGCATAGTTCTCTCCCTTAAATATGGGAGACTTAGTGTGTTTTGAATCGTCCATAACCATAGGATCAACTCTTTGGATTTAACCAATTTCAAGAGCATGAGGCTCTGATACCTATTGAAGAGTTAAGAACGATAAACACCTAAGAGAGGGGGGGGGGGGGTGAATTAGGTGTACTTTAAAAAAAATTTACTTAACTTGGATATTTGATTAACACAAGCAAGTATATAATTGAGAACTTGACAAACTTAATGAGTTGTAAGTTCACAAGTGGTACAACAGAACTATGTCACAGTACAAGTGACCGTGACACGGAATATATTGCGAGAAATATGCTACTTTACTAAGGATAAATTAATCATAAAAGTAAATGAACATAAAAAATGATGTTTTAAAAATTGGTCCAGTCTCTACTCCAAGCCCTACGTGCAACCGTTATTTTATTGCTTGTTTAGAAATTTACTTAAACTACTAAACCTTTACAACGAAAATAACTCGCCAACTAACCCCGGCTGTAACTCAAACTTAAAGCTAATCCGCTTTAAGAGTTCATAAGTTCTATCTCATAAGTTTACAGAGTTAGAATATCAGTGGTTCACTTAAGAACATGGAGATCACAATTAAGACTTTAAACACGAGAATCATGGAACAAACACATTATGTCACAATGTAGCGAACTAATACAAGGAGATATGACAGCTATTTCAAAAACAGTTTGAAGACTTTAAGACTTAAAATGATTTTGCAAATATTTAAGAAAATAAAGCTTTTGATTCAGAATTGATTTGCAAAGTACTCAATAAATGCTATTCAAAGTCTTAGCAATAAATGAGAAATGAAAAAACGATTTATAGAAGGAGAAGTGTGTAAAGCAAAGATCCTAAAAACACTTCCACCATCTATTGTCCAAGGGTTGTTAGTAATAATCTCATTTAACAATGTTTAAAATGGCAATCAGTTTGTAGGTTCAAGATAAAAATCATTTTCCAAAGCAAAGAGTGTCTTACACAAAGTTTTATGGGAACACACAAATTTGGTATAAATAGAAAAGTAAAAGACCCATTTTTGGAAATTAAAACAGCTTGCAAAAACAAGATTGATATCTTTAAATCAATTTGCAAATTGATTCTTTTTGTATTTCAGATTTGTGTAAAAGCATCTTTTGTAAACAAGAAGGTCATTTTGAAAGTCTAAACATTTTTATCAAGATTTTCGAAATTTCTCCAATGATCATATCAGAAACCACAGTGCAATGCGATATTGCATGATTTTGCAGCAACTTGACGAAATGAGAGTGTTACATTACCTCGCTTACAACATTTGACTTAGGTTAAGTTTTTCTTCATCTTGATCATTCTTGCATCATCTTTGAGAGTTTGTTGATGACTTCAAATGGTATGAATTTTTATGGTTAAAATGTATTAGGATGTAATTGTTGTATTTGATGGTGAACGAGCAACAAGATATTGACTTTTCGGTGAGATTTTGATTGGAAAATGAGAGGGGGTTTGATTTGAGCTAGTAACAAAGTTAAGGGGACTACAAAACAAAGTTTATTGACCGCTTTGGGGTGGGGGGAAATAGTAGAAGATGAGTGGATTATAAACTAGGTAGCACTAAAACGGACACGGATACGTGACACGGCATCCCGTGAAATTTATGACACGGGACACGCTATTTAAATTTAATAAAATATACATTTTTTTTTGTTATAAACGTTCGATTTTAATTTTGTAAAAGTATTTGATATTAAATTTAAATAAGTGAAGATAAAATTTAGCCTTAATTATAACTCATTTTCATTTCCCAACCAAACCCATATTCTAATCAATCTCTTTCGACATCTTATTTTTCGTCTAAAGAACATCATTCATGTCTAAAGAACATCATTCATCCCAAATGATGTTCAAATATCAAGGACACACGTCGGACACGTGCCCAAATACCATGGACACGCGTCGGACATGTGCCCGAGTAAAAGTAGAAAGTTAGACACGGTTTTATAGGTGTCCGACACGTTTAGGCGTGTGTCCGACAAGTGTCGGTGTCCGACACGGAGTCGAACATAGGACGACTGATTAAGAGAAGTGTCCCTAGATTATAAATGAAATGCTCAAAAATAAGAAAATAGATACATACATAGTTACATAGGTCGCCGCAGTGGGATTGAGGAACTAGTAGCAACAAAGCAGAAGCATCTCCATTCCCCATTCCCCATTCCCCATTCCCCATTCGCCATTCCAGTGTGTGTCGATGGAGTTAAAGAAGGAAGAAGAAGAAGAAGTGAGACGAAAGAAGATAGAAGAAGAAGCCCTTGAAGTGAAATCCCTTCGTCGTATTATCTCCGCTTACCTCAAGTGAATACTTGCTTCTCTCCTTCTCCTCTTTTCTTTAATTTTGTGGTTATACATACTGCTTGATGATTGCAATTTCCCCCCCTTTTCTTTATTATACTTTTAATTCGTCAAATGTCTTAATAGTTATCCAGATGCTGCGGAGGATGATGTCAAACGTTATGAAAGATCTTTTACAAAGCTTCCCCCAACTCATAAGGTATTCCCTTCATCCCTCATGCTGCCGTACACTATTATTTTCTTTAATTTATAGACCAATTTTGGACAAATGCTGAGTTTTCATCAATCCCATCGACTCTATTATTAATTCTTAATCAGGAGTCTCCACTCTCCACTCACCTGATTGCTCATACTCTCCAATTTCCTCAAACTGTTTTTTCAAAGACTTTTTGCCGTCTAATGTCTAATCTATTTGTTAGTTGCTTAGAACAAAAAAAAAAATCCTAGTTTAAGTAGCTTTGTTTTTAGTATTATCTTTGCTGGAATTTGATGATTTTTTTTACTTGAGATTCTACAATGGTCATATGCGTGAGATTCTACAATGGCTGCTGTAAACAGTCTGCAAAATTTTAAGCCTAGTCTGATCATATCCTCATCAAGCTTTTTTTTTTTTTTTTTCGTATGCAGTCTCTACTTTCCCATTTGCCTTCAAAGTACCAATGTTTGAGAAGGTAATAATCATCATCCATCTTTCAATGCCACTTGTTTTAATTTAAGGAACATAATTTACGAACAAATTTAGAAAAATAAGGTATTCAAGTTTCTAAAGGATTCACTTGTGTTTAGCACTTTAGCGAACCGCCAAAATGTGGTTAAAACATTTCTTCCCTCGCTTATAATGCTCTATATAGAAGAACCAATGTGTGGAAGACCTGGAAGTAGACTTGTCAAAAGGGTTGGGTGGGTCATGGCAACGCATGTCATTTCATAACACGGGTCATTTTTGGTCAAATCAAGGTCCGAATGCGGGTCAAAAGTACATTAGATGCTTTTTGTTATTATTAATTTTTGATCAATTTTTTTTTTTTTTGTTTTACTTTGGTTATTATTTGACATTAAATAACTTTAAATTTAAATAATTTGATATTATTCTCATTAAAATCTCACTTGTTCTATTTAAGGGGTCGGTTGTATTGAGGGTAATTTTTATGAGGGAGTAGATCTTAAAACAAATGAGAAAAGGAGAAAAATGATGTCTGTGAAGGGAATATAAGGATTGGTGAAGGGATAATGAAGGGGAGATGGGGGAAACATTACTCCAGACTATGAGCATAAGACATTATCCTAAGGGGGAGGTGGGTATCTTTTACCGCTTAGTGAGGTAGTTCTTAGTGTATATTCATCTGTTTTTCTCTATCCATTACCTCATACTAACCTTTTTTTACCCCCCTAACGGCTACCCTCAATCCAACAGGGGTTTTACCACATAATTTCTTTTCTTTTTGTCTATTCATGTTTTGTTTATTTTATTTATTGTTTTTTTCATCTTACTTTTCCATTGTAACTTCCTTCCCTTTTTTCCAGGAATTGTATTTCCATTGTTTTCACTTGTCAGTTTCAATTGACAATTCCTGTTAGCTGAACCCCAATCCAATTACTATTTTTTTTTTTGAAATTACATTTCTTTTATGATCATTAACAGTTGCATATATCGAGTTTTTTTGGTCAAGTCAGGAACAACCTTGACCCTAAGCCTAAATTTGAGTATCTTTTGAGTTCAGAGCATTTTGCCCTATGGGTCAAGATTTCCGGGTTCTTGAGCAGTTGAGCCTATAATATCAGACCAGCTTTCGTTATGGGTTGTTTTTGATAGATCTAGATGGCAGGTAGTTGTCGATTGACAGAAAGGACACAATGTTATCACTGAGTGGAGCTTGTATAGCTCAATTCCATAAGTTGTTTACTTTTACGTATCTTAGTTTGCTAGGTGCTCTTTAGCTTATGGTGTGGGCACTAAAGGTGCTGTTACATATAGATTGAAGACTTCATGATTGTAGAAGGAACCCTCAAGCGTAGCACACATGCAGCAGAGAAGCATATGTCTCTCATTGACTATGGCTTGTAAACCACCATACCAGTAGCTTGTCTTTTCAGGATCTTGTGGCTGGTGCTGACACTTAATGCTCTTGATGTCTGTGTTGATAAATTTTCAGACTTTTGCTGCTTTCACAAGTCACAACAGTTACAAGTATCATATTTTACTTCATTGCTGCAGGTGTATATCAGAGAACACAGTTTTTATCCTAAACATGCTTGAGGTGATGCATGTCTGTCTCTCTCTCTCTCTCTCTCTCTCTCTCTATATATATATATATATATATATATATATCCAGCATTTCTATTTTCGTGTTGGCTCCATGCTCTCTCTTATCTGCTGGTTACTGATCGTAGTCTGACATAGGATCTGTTGTAACTTTCTGCTGCTAGGCCTTTGAGCCCCCATTAGATATGAGTATGGATGTCGAATTTTGTGAAGATGAGCATCTTCAATGTTGCTCAGATACACATCATCAACATCATGATTGGAATTCTTCACACAATAATCATAAAACTGTAGAGGAAGCAGTGGTGAGTTCACCAACTAACGAGCTAGCTTGTTGTGCTGGAACTGGGGGTTCAAGTGGAATGGCTAACCCTGAGGTTTGTCTTTTACTATTCTCTAGTAAGGTTTATGATTTATTACCCTTCCTTGAATATCAGAAGTTTGACTGCCTGTTTATAACAAATAGGGGGTGCAACGAGAGACAGATGGAGCTGATTTGAGTCCCACAGATGCCATTTGTTGCGAGGAAAGCCATGAATTTCCAAAATCAAATGGAAATGTTAGTTCGCTTATTACTTGATAACTAGTTTCCTACGTGTGTTCATTCCAATGATTTGTGCCTGGTGTATACTAATAATTATGGCGTGTTTTTGTTGTCACATGGTGCTTATTTTCTACTTGTCTACTAATCTTTGGCTGTTCTCTTTGGCTTCAAGGGGGCATTTTGTGTGGAGGTAATCATGAAAGGAAAAGAGGATGACGGCCCTCAATACCCTGTCTACTTTTTGTTGAAAAATGTTCATCCTCATTCCTTAGTCCTCATGATCCTAGGCTAGCTATTGCCCCTTTTAGAGCTTCAAGTCTCTAGTTCTCAACTCATCATCATCATTTACACACACCATAATAATTTCAGTCCATCTTCACTGCATCATCATTTCACCGCTATCACAACCTCTGCAAAGCTAGCCCTAGTTGGCCAGAACCAGCACTTACGATGCTGCACCTTTACATCAATTTCCCACAGTTACCCTGGCCCTCCTTCCATTTTCAACACTTCCCACGTTGTTTAAGAGACCATTTATTTTGCATAATCTGTAATTTCACAACTTCACTGATGCTATTGATGCTATCTCTATAGTAATTATTGTTCCTAATTTCCATCTTATATCCGTAAATGCTTGTGACAACTCATGTACATCCTGTTTATTTTCAGGTGACCTGTGCTATGCAAGATCCATCATCTCAGTTGAATGTACCACTAGTTGATGTTGACAAGGTATGTTCAATGAGGTCAAATGCAATTTATTTAGATAATATCATCTTTATGTATATGGGTGTCGCTTTTACAGTGTTTTTTGTATATGGGAATCACCCTAATTGTGTCTTGTTGTAGATGTGCGGCACCTCTATGAGATCTTTTTTACAAGGGCGTCATCCCCTTTGTGTCCATCAATTAATATTGTATCTTGCTAATCAGAAAACAAAATATCATTCTTACAAGCCAATGCCTTTCTCCAACAATAACAGATGTTTCGAAGCGACCTTTAAATGAAACACCATTGGCTACGACCACATTACCTAAATCCTCATAGGCTCCTACGACTCTGAGTATGGGTTAAGGCCTAAGAAAGGGATGGATATACAGAAGACACAACCTTAACCTTTGGCAACACAGATACTGTTTTTCCGGTTTGCCAAGATGAAATTGGCATTAGGAATTGCAAGGAACGATTGCTTCGTCACACTATAAGAAGCATAAACAATTTAATGAGCGAATTTTAGTATGTCATCACAATCCAGAGCCATATAATAGCGAGTCCTTGGAAAATGGTCCTACGTAACACTTGATGTTAAAAGAAGTACCCGGTGTTTCGTAGAAGATAGTTTAATAGTTTATGGAAAAGCAATAACGAGCTAGCAAAGGGAGCTCTGTAATTCTTTTTTAAATTTATATACACTTTCCATTTTGAGGTCGATCATCATATTTTTAATTGATGAATTGAGTGTGGTAGGCTGACGTGCTTCTAGATTTACAAGACTGAAATATGTTAGAGTGATAATTGAGGGACAGAGTTTAATAGAATAGCTCCTGTGAAAGGTTAAGGAGCTTTGCTCTGTCGTGAAAACAGAAGTATGCATTGAAAATGATGGCCAAAAAGCTTTTGCAAACAGCAAGACTGGCTGGTTATTGTTAGTTACTCTGCCCGATCTTAGTTGGCTGTTTTCTGACTCATCACTTCATGATTCACTTACTTCAAAGATGGCAAATACACTGGAAGAGTATGCTAAAAGATTGTTATTGACATTTTGGAGTCAGCAATTTAAGAGAGTGGCATGTGAAGATAATTTTGTTATTTTTACTGTCTATTTTGAAGCGCATGTGATAGCTTCCCATGCGAATTTAAGGAAAAAAAGAGGGTCCCTTCAGCTCCAACACTTTCGGCATCAAGTGTTGACGGGTGCATATAGATGGGGCAGACATAATGATAAGTCCTTATCAAGCTGTAAAAATTGGTGGAATTCTGGTCCTCTTTTTTCTTATGTCTGTATTTTTTTTTAAAAATTTTTTTTTTTAATCCAGATGTGGAAATGAGGGAATGGTGAATATTGCTCCATCGTATACGACAGTTCTTTCTATCCCGAGTACTTGTAGTATTAGTAGTATGCTGTCTGTCAAGCTTATTCCTTAAAAATAATACTGTCTCATGATTTCACATATAAAGCATCAAAACTTTTACTGGTAAGAAGATTGCTAAGAGGAGGCTGCTTGGGTATTGTTAAAAATCAAAGATGGAAAAAACATTGCCTTAAAATTCAATAGAATCACTGAATTTTCTGTCTTTTTTTCCTCCTCCCCATGCTCTGCAATGATTCATACTACATGTGTTTTTTCTAACATATTTGATGGATACTTGAGGTATTCAGCATTGATATTTGGCTATTTGTTTGCTATATATTTGTCCTCTTACAATTTATCGTGCTCTTTTCTTTCCCCAAACTCTTGTAGCCTCAAGCTAAATGAGTCTACAGATTATTGATCTCTTTACTGGTACTCTCCATGCGGAAGCGCCACTAGAGAATCTACATATGGTTACTATATTTCATGTCTATATAGGCACGGATAGTTTTATTTAAGTGCTGATTGTGTATGTTTTCCCCCCTCGCTTCCCTTCTATTTTGAATATGTGTTGATCTGATGATCTTTTTAGTTTTCATTAGATGCACCGTACAAATTCTGAATTTTTGGTTTAAATATAGGTACGATGCATAATAAGGAACATAGTCCGAGATTGGGCATCTGAGGTTTGTTTTCTATCCCATTTTTATATATATTGTTTTCTTTCTCTCTATTAGCTCCTTCTACAAGTGCTTCACTTATTTATCTCGACTCTTCATGCAACAGGGGCAAGTGGAGCGTGATCAATGTTACCAGCCTATTCTAGAGGAGCTCAAACGATTATTTCCTACCCGTAGTAAAGAGAGGTACGCAACTACACATGTATAACTATTTTGCATGTGCTTTAGTTTCCATGTGTGTGACGCCATTTTGCGAGAGTGGATCTCCTCTATTTCTTGGACTGAAGTGTCCAGTTCCAATCGTTAATTTGGCACACCTGGCTAGATTTAAAAATCGGGCTCACGTACACTTCATTTAATTCTTCTTTTCTTCTTTCGTCCTGATATAATGCCTCATCGTGTAAGCTGTAGTCCCCTCTTTTTTCTTTCTCGTCTTTCCCCATTTCCCTGATTTTGATTTTGAAATCACTGATAAAGTTATCAGTGAAAGACCTATCCGCGAAACTATTCTTTCATCTTCTTCCGTCTCTTTTTGTTGTCTGTTGAGTTTGGTTGAGAGTAGGCTATTTCCTGATATAGGTTAATAGCTAGGTCAGTGAAGGTTTTCATATAGTTATATTGAGGGAAATTCTCTTTTTGTTCAATTGATGCCAAAATCACTAATTGTGGTTTCTGGTTGGGTATCAATATATCAGTTAAGGCTGTGACTAAAATGGAAGCTTTTATTGCTGGCTTTGAAATTTTGATGGCAGTTACTTGGCTGAGAAGTTTATTTATAAATTAGTAAATGCTTAACTTTCTCATAGAAGCTGCTATGTAAGACTACAGTGGAGAGGATTCTTGCGCATTTTTTCTTTTTTCTTTTCTTTTCTCTTTTTTTTTTTTTTTTTTTTTTTTTTTTTGTGGGGCTGCCTGGGCTTCTCTGTTACACTAAGATCTTGATTGTCATAGTAATTTTTTACTGATTTTATACGTGTATTAATTCACCCTCTGGTTTACAGTCCTCCATGCTGCTTGGTTCCTGGCGCTGGGCTTGGGAGGTTGGCTTTGGAGATTTCACGTCTTGGTTAGTTCACTAGATTTGTAAAGCTAAGCTCTGCTTTTAATCACTGTAACTGAAATGCTTAGATGAAATTTGAACAGGTTTCGTCTGCCAAGGTAACGAATTTTCATACTACATGATGATTTGCTCCAGCTTTATTCTTAACCAGTAAGTATTTATAATGAAATTGACATTAGTATTTCAACTGTGGTCTGTGGAACTGATTAGAATTTACTCCATGTAAACAATGTGTTTTCTTTGATTTCAGCACAAATTCTGTCGATGAGTGGAGTATATACCCTTGGATTCACAGCAATTGCAATTCGCTTTGTGATGATGACCAACTCCGTCCTGTGTCTATTCCAGACATTCTTCCTGCTAGGTATTGTTTATTTTATGGGTAACATTTACTGGAAATGAGTAAGAGCCGCCCATTTTGCAACGTGGTGCTACTGATTGTTTCACGAAAATTGTTGACATTTACTCTCCGTTTCACAATTAATTTGTTGTCTCAACAAGTTTATGCAGTTATCTTTTGCAAGTCGGATTCTCAGGTTTTGTTTTTCAAATATGTTCATTTCCTTTCAATTGATATCGTGGCCTTGTGGAGCAATGGCCACGTTTACAAAGAATAAATGCTAGGTACAAGAGCTGGTACTTTCCAGTTTCCACGCTTTCATTCTTCTCTTATGCATCCATGTGCATTGTTGATGATATAGTAGCTGCTGAGTTATCCTGGGTCTGGTTTGACTTCTATGAGCTTTTAGTGTTGAGACTTGAGAAACATGGAATCTATAATTCTGTAATCTATTTGTTTCCTGCAAAGTATAACCCCCTACACTACGGCCACATACTATGACCTGGGAACTTCTCAAAAGACAGTTTAAGAGTTGTGCCTAGCAATGTAGTTCAAAATACTTTAGTGTTAATTTATTAGGTTTTTAAATAAATAAATAATTTATGATAAGACATCAAGAGTTCCCTGAAAAAAATTGAAAGAACGGATAACTGTAGTACAGGCTGTACATCGACATGAGCTCCTCTGTGATTGTGGTGTGGCCACAGATGAAGGAGAAACTTTATGGCATGAAAATGATCAAAATACGATGATTCCTTTAATCCAAGTACATCGCCAAATTGCTAATGGTCCAAAGTTGGCTGATTGAGCCCTTCTTTTCCATGCTGAAATATCGTCTTGAGTCATGTGAAGGTGCACTCAATTCAAGCCAAAAATAGATAAGGATAACTGCCACGATGACAAGACTCAAGAACGGCTAGTAAAGCTGAAGTTTATTGGACAAGAGAACTTGCTTATGACTGTCAGTAGAATGAAAAAGACTTTGAGTTTAATTGCTTTGCTGTAGTTTGTATGATACCTTAAGCTATTTGAAGTTTAACTGTGGTGTTGACTTTCAAGCGAACAGTGCAGGAATAACTGAAGGCTTTTCCATGTGTGGTGGGGATTTTATTGAAGTGTACACTGATCCAAGTCAAGAAGGTAACTAGACATGTATGGTCTTTTTTATGTCAGAATCTTTACCCTGCCGATGTTGCAAAAGAGTCCTTCAATGTTACTTTACCCTACCCCTTTTATTTGACTTTTGCGCTTAGTCTTCACCTGGCCTTTGAGAAACTCCTAGTAATAATACCACTCTTTCCACATTGTTCTTGTTGCAAGGAGCCAATATATTCCCCCTTTTACTTCTAAATATTTAATGATATTGGCTTGTTTGAACAATTGAGCATTGGTGGTGTCACTCATTAGACTTTCCATGCTATGAAATAAAGCCTTGTATAATGTGACTGGCTGAGGACTAGAACCAATAAAAAGGACTCGGGCTCGTTCTTTGAACTCCTATAACCAACTAATATCGAGGGAATGTATTGTTCAATAAATGCACTGCCTAACCCTTTCGAAATAAACGAGATGTCCATTTAAAAATAGACAGGAGTATTAAGTTTTAAAAACTATCGTGTCACATTGTTGGCTCTGTTAATGGGAACAAATCTGAATTCTACAGGAAGCAGCGTTTGTAATCTATTTTCCATATTCATTTCTATTTACATTTCTAGTCTTAAGCTATATAATTAATTAAAAACATAGTTTTGTGGTGCTGCTGAATAGCTGCGTTTGTCACTCGAGGACGAAGGAAAAGCTCTCAAAGAAGTCTTAGATGATACGTTGGTCGTAACATTGGTTTCATCCGATTAATTAAACATAAGATGAAGACCTCTCTTTAAGTGTTCAGTGCTGGGAGATAGTCTGCTTTGTTGGCTTTTATGGTTACTGTTGCAGAGTTGCAACAGCAATAAAGTTTTATAGGAAGTAGTCATTCTTTGACTCAAAAATAAATTATCCACTGCATTTCGTTGAGTAGCGTTCTGTATCTTGGGTCGTAGCCCTTGAGGCACTGCGGTAATGTTGTTGTTGCATACTTGCATGCAGGAGCTTGGGATGCTGTTGTCACATGCTTCTTCATAGATACAGCCCACAACATTGTGGAGTACATTGAAATAATATGGAAAATTCTCAAAGATGGAGGAGTAAGGCTGAATCTGTTTGCTACTTGGTATTGCAATTCCCTTTTTTTTCCTTGCTGACGATGTGTGACTGAACTTTAACAGGTTTGGATAAATCTTGGACCACTGCTATATCACTTTGCAGAGGCGTATGGAGAAAATGTAGGTTTTACCTATTTAATTTTTACCAATGCGCCCGTTTATTCATCGACAAATCCGTTTTTTGAGTGTGCTTTTCTAATGTACTCTATACTGAACATGTCCAGGAGATGTCTGTCGAGTTAAGTTTAGAAGATGTGAAGCAGGTGGCTTTACATTATGGATTTACTTTAGAGGTTTGCTAAATAAATCTATTTTGCTATCAATTGCTCGTATCAGTTACTACATATTAGATTCCACGCATTGATTCTATCTCCTGTTGCATGTACAGAAAGAGAGCACCATCGAAACAACCTATACAACAAATTATCGGTCTATGATGCAGGTATATAACTTGTTTCAAGTGAGAATTAGTTTCGAAAATGGGTATGCTTATCTAATTAACAATGTTGATGGAATCAGAATCGATATTTTGCTGCATTTTGGACGATGACGAAGAAAACTGGAAAGAGCAGGTTGGAGAAGAATGATGCTTAATAAATGGTACTTTGGTTTCTTGCTACTAGGAAGTCGATTCTTACAGGGATGTGCTACATTCTTTTCATCCCTTTATTTATTATCAAAAGCAAGTCAATTGTTAGAGGGATGGCCTTAGTCCCGTAAGTATCAAAAAGTTATTTTTAGAAGCACGAAGCCTGATTTTTTGTCAAATAATTTACCCTTGACTGAATTATTGTAGTTTGATTGTAAGAGGGTTTGCATTTGATCAGCCTCTCACTCATCTATTTACTTTTTTTTTTTTTTTTTTTTTTTTTTTTTTTTTAAAAAATGGATCAAGTTTACTCTTATTTTTAGGTATGGGACCGTGTTTATGGGATGGGGGCTGAGTATGGTGGTTACAGTTAGTATTTGATAATTAATCAGGCTCTAAATCAACCACCCTTGAGAATTCAGATGCTAGCTAACCTAGAGTTGATTAAGTTTAGCCAACAAGTTGCAGTTGGAAGAATATAAAATCCAGTTGATATTTGATAAAAGTCATGGTACCATGTTTATAACTTGACTAATCACTAAGCAATAAAAACTTGTCATTGACTACTAAATTAATTTCTACATTATATGGTTGCATTTTAAAACACGATTTCACCTTCAACGTTTCTCATATATACCAACTGTAAAAATGCACTTGTAAACGGTTTTTATAAAATAATTGTTGCATTTTAAATGACAGGGAATTAAAAGTATTGCTATATTATACTCCGTATGTGATAATATACAATTTTTTTTGTATGAATCATCATTATATTTATGTCCTTAATTGGGGTTGAAGCAGACTATAGATAAATCAACCCATCATCTCTCATCAAAATACACCGTATCAGGTTTATCTAAGGAGTAAGGACTAGTATAGGTCTCCAGCCTCGCCCAAGTTGTCTCTATTTACCATTTATAATCGACTCAAACAAACTATCTTAGGCTTAATTCATACCTTTAACAAATAATATATTTTCTATAACATATCTTGAAATTATAATGAAATAGATTTATTTTGAGACATACTTACTAATCCCGTTGATATTTTCTATAGTTAAATTTATTATTCTCGTTAGTTTATTAAACTTGTATATTTAAATAAATATAATACTTTTTTTTAAAATCGATTGAATAAATACAAGTTTTAAGGCCTCGTGACGTCTACGAGATCAAAAATTCTCGCAACTGCACACCGTCTTTTGTTGGCTATTGCCTATTAATGATAGTGATTTAGATGTTTCAAATTTTATTAGCGGTAGGTCTTGATTAGGACGGTCTTAAGTTAACACCTCTCACAACACCTTTTTCATTTGAACACTATTTATATCGGTGGTAAAGTACCGTCTTAACTTACGACAGTCTTAAATAAGATTTTGTGTTTCATTGAAGTTTCATTTTTCAGTAATGAGATTTGATGTTTCCTTCCCTATTGAAGCTTCATTTTCCAGTAATTGATTGAATCATCACAGAGGGAGAAGTTGGGAGTATAATGAGCAGTTCCAAGAAAGAGAGTGATTGTAGCAAAAGAGTTTTGATTTAAGGGTTGGAGAAAAAGACCAAATAACCCTGATTGTATTGTATTATCATGGGCGGACTCGATGGTACTATCTGCTAGCTATGCAGATTGCAGAGTTCTTCAAATTAATTTTAAGCAACTCGGGTTTCCAAAAATAAATCAACCTCTAGAAAAATTGGTCAATTACATCCAACATTAATAAACACACAGGTCATGAAATCATTTATCGAATGAGATTTAGAATGATCAAATGATTTATACAAGAATTAGTGACAACATTACTTCACCATTAACTCAACTTTGTCAACTTGTTACAAGATCGATTTGACCAATATGTGTTAACATAGTTTCCCGCCATTATTGATTTTAAATCTAAAACAGATTTGCTATAATTGTTGGAGAAATTGAACCATGCTTCTCGCATCTCACACCTACCCTTAGAATACAGTCGCCAACGACAAAGGTAAGAAAACTAGGATTCAACTGCTACGCTTTTAAGTAAGGGAGTACCAAAGAATTTTGTCTTCTCTCAGCAGGTGGACTTTCACAAACTTGGTGAAATGCAGAGAAACATGACCAACATCCAGTTGACAAAAACCAATGTTAGAAACAAGAGGGATACAAGGTTTTGACCGCTTTCCTCAATGTTCTTCATGAACCAAACCTGGAAAAAAAAAAAAAAAACCAAAAATTGAAAAGACAAGTGAAAATGGATCTAAAGGGTGGCATTAGCAATGCTATTGAATAGCAAGCAAATACATACATATTCTTCTCACAGTTGGCTATGAGTGAAAACGAGGGGTACACTTATCACCACACATTCTTCTTGACTTAAAACCCATCATTGGGGAAGGTATCTTGCTAGATAAGACGTCTTAGTCACCACATCGACAATTAGACAATGTTTATCAATGACCTACCTTGACCTAGGTCACTCATTAAAATGTTACATTTTTATTCAGGACTTCCGTACATAACCAAACTCCGCTTGTGAGTGTTTTCGGGCATTCACTGTCTGTCCCAAGCCCGAAGAAAGGAGGGTTACGGTAGGTCTGTGGCAGCCACCGTAAAAACTCTAAGTCACATTTTATGGACATGAATAAGAATTTGAACATCGTTGGGGCATCTCCTGAGAAGCGGCACTACTTTTTAGACCCGGGTGAAGTGAAAATTTTGAGCGTGCGACCACCCATGGACGGTTCTAAAGGATGATTCATGTCAGCCGACCCCAAATCATTTTGGGATTAAGGCTCTGATGTTGTTCCGTACATAACCAACTTCTTGTTTTTAATGTTTGTCAACGATCTATTTTATTCTACCACATCTTATCTTTATTAATACAAAAACATTTAAGGCATTATTGTGAAACCACGTCATCATTTGTAGTTTTTTTCCCAAAAACTAAGCAATGGTGTCCCCACTACTTTTATTTAATTTGCCCCTATTACTTTCTTTTGCAAGTTTACGTCTATGTGTATTTCTTTTTTTTCCCCACTTTTTTAAATTAATTTTTTCTTTCATTTCTTTCTCTGATCTAATGTTGTAGTGTATTGAGAGTCTGAGTTCAAGAACATGAAAGAATGTTGGATTTAACAAACGGGTTAAACGGGCGAGTTAAGGGGGCGGATAAATACAGAAAAAATATAGGTTGGGTGTATTCAAGTTGGTTTAGGTCTAAAAACGGATAGTTCGTCGCCTATTTGTGTCATCTTTTAAAAACTTTTCTACTATGTTGTCTTAATATAAATCTGTATTTGCCAACTCGAAATTTCTATAATAGGTACATATTCACCTAGATGTTTACATTTATATTATTTGGTGAACACTATTTTAATGAAACATAAACATCTAGGTTAATAGGAGGGGTACTATTTTGTAAAACGTAGTAGTATTTGATATATAGCTATTGTCGATTTTTTTAATATAATATATAATAATCCTTAAATTTGTGTGCTTGATGGGGTTCCTAATTAAGAAATTTGATAGTTGTCGAAGTCAATAACTAGGTATTTCGTAATATGATGAAATTATGCGACTTTGTTAACTCTATACATTGGTCATAAGAACAAAGTGAAATGTGCAGGTAATATAGACGGGAGATCTAATTTCCAAATAATTTGAAAAAAAAATGAAAATTGATTGATCTAAAGCTAAAATGTAATACTAGCTTTTGATTTATGTTTTCTTCCATTTCTTAAAATTTCTTTCACATAATATGRGAAGTGAGAAGAAAACTATATTACAAAAGAAGTAAAATACAAATTTCATCAATGAGAATGAAAGTTATTGTTGAGGTCTCTTCCCATATGTGTGTGAGGAGCATTGCCCCACATCGGTAGAATAATAGTGAAKGGACTAGCTTATAAGTAAATGGGGTACTCTTCCTATCACCAATTGGTTTTAGGATGAAATCTCACTTGCTTGTGGGCCGGTCTCATGCACCTAATTCTATAAGCCCGCTGTGGAGGACTCATCAAGTGGTATCAGAGCCGAACCCTTCGGCTTGAAGGTGCGATGTGGTGCCGGTGCTCGAGATGGCGCGGAGTAGCGTCGTGGTTGCGGAGTAGTACCACTGTTGGACTCTCTCCCTTGGTTTACAAGAGATGCGGAGTAACATCGTGCGGAGTAGCCTGGTTGACCCGACACGGGGTTGTGTTGGGTGCGGAGTATAGCCAAGTGAGGGGGAGTTACAGCACACACACATCGGTAGAATAATAGTGAAGGGACTAGCTTATAAGTAAATGGGCTACTCCTCCAATCACCAATTGGTTTTAGGATGGAACCTCACTTGCTTGTGGGCCGGTCTCATGCACCTAATTCTATAAGCCCGCTGC
>VHZZ01012210.1:14580-28752 GCA_009801015.1 Silene noctiflora | reverse complement strand
CCGCCACGGGAGGGGATGTGCACATTAATGGACATGGGTTATCGCTCGGTTTGGTGAGCGGGGCTTAGGTGGGAACGACTGCGGTCCCCCACTGGCAGGACTACACACCTTGGGTGTGTAGTCAGTGATGTGATGATTGGGGGTGTGATGCGTTGTGGAAGGGAGATGGATAACTGTAATGTCTTGTGTACCTAGTATTGTGCTTGTTGTATGTGGGTATGGTACTGACCGTGTGTGGTGTTTCTTTGTTGTTTCTTGTGATGTGTCTTCCGTGATCCGTATGCTGAGCAGTTCGGTTTGACAGGTTGTCTTTGGAAGTCTTGCTGGGAGTCGGAGGGACGAGTTGCCACGAGTCACTACGACTTAGTTTTGGATGATAGTTCTATGAGCTGTATCTTTTCTGTTGTTATCATGTAATCATTTGTAATTTACTAAATTGGTCTATTATCGACATTTGATTATTACTGGCCTCGGGAAACCGAGATGGTAGCGCCATATCTATTGGGGAAGGTCTTGTTCAGGCTCCTTAGTAGATGGGGGTGTTACAAATATATCATTTTAGTTGTGGTGTTTTATTGCATGGTAAGTGACGAAAAGTTGATAGTGTTTATATGGGAGATAACTAGTGATGAGTTCTAAGTACGCCTTAGACTCAGAGCCAATTATTGTTTTGCAGGGACGAGCAATAACGTCATAGTGAGCCATTAATCGTTTTGGACTTACTCGACCGAGCATCTTAGATTACTCGACCGAATATGTCTTACTCGACCGAGCTTGTGGGTCACTCGACCGAGTACGTAAGAAACAAAATCATTGTTAATTATGCCAAATACGGAAACTCGATCGAGCACCACTAACTCGATTGTGTATAGGCTACTCGATCAAGTACCCCAGCTACTCGATCGAGTAGTGCTGTTACAGAACACGGGCTCTTTAAAATTTCGGGGCGTATATGTTTTCAATTCTTCTTACTCTTTATACTTTATTTCCATATTCTTAACCTAAATCTCTTCAAAACTCTTTTCTCTACAACAAGACTTGATAAATTTGTGTTTTTTCTCCTTCAATTCCTTCTTGTTCATCCACTTAGCTCGATTTACAAACTACTTCAAGGTAATTTCAGTTTCCTCTTTTGATCTTTTGAATCAATTAGAGAACTATGAGTATATGAATTCTGAAAATCTCGGTTTTATGCTTTTATATTGCTTTGTAATTGATGACCCTTGTTATAAACCTCTTGAATTTCATGTTATTGTTGCTGGAAACTACAATGTTAACCCGAATTTTGATAATCTCCAACCCGGATTTTCTAGGGGTTGTCCCAAAATTTTGAATTTTGCCATCCTAATTCATCATTAATGGTTGGAAAGGATAAGGGGTGGTATTATTATTATAATTGGTGCTTAATTTTAGCTACTTTCATTGGGAAATTTGTCCTAAAACTTCGTCTTTTTGGGTGCACAAGTCGAGATTTTATTCAAATTTCGTTGTAACAATCGGCATATTGAGCTTAATTTTTGTAAAATCTAACTCTGGATTCTTGCTAGAACTTGCCCAAGCTTTAATTTAGATATTTTCATCCAACTTTTATGATTTAAAATAGATAAAGTAAGTTATTAAGAACATATTTTGCTTCTAAATTTTACATGATTGTGACGGAAATTCATCTTAAGACTTGCCCTTGTTTTGGTAAATAACATTTGAGACATTTCACTTTCAATTATAAAACCCGATGTTGGCTAACTATGTTGATACAGATGCCAAGAAACGTTGCCACATGACCACCGAGCAAGAGGGCTAGGGTCAATCTAGCCGCCGCGGAAGAAGTGGGAGAGGGAAGCCGAGGGTCGACTGTTCCACCAGTGTCTCAGTATCCAACGGTAGTTTTCTTTAACTTTGACCAGAGAGCGGCCTTTGTGAGTTTGATGAGTCGCACCTTGAAGCCAACAAGGTGCATCGATGTGGGGTTGTTGGAGGAGTTAGATATTGAGACCGATGTTAGGCATATCTTTGAGTTTTTGGGCTTGGAGGGTTTGTACCGGTTGAGGAAGCACTCTTGGAGAGTTCATGAGCTCTTTTTCTTATCATGTAGTTAGGAAGACGGTGGATTTTCGGTTGATGAACACTAGCTTTAGTCTGACCTTGGACCAGTTTGCTGACCACCTTAGGCTTGCTCAGCCTAATAACGGGTATCTTAGGGATGTCCTGACTGAGAGTGGATTTAGTATTTACCTACCCTCGCTCACTAGTAGAGCTGCCCCTACCACTAATGTTATGCTGATTAACGATGTTCAGCACATGACCTTGAATAGTTTCCTAAGAGCCTTGACATGTTTATTGTATGGTAGGAAGGATGTGAGTAAGTTGAACTCACATGAGGTTATATTGTTGATCTCTTATCTTAACCCCGCCCGAGAGAAACGCTGGGCTTATAGCGCACCAGCGATAGTGTGCCCTAGCTTGGCTCTGATGGCCCGGTCTTCGACTCGCCACCACAGTTGCGGTGCTATAGCCACCCGGTTAGCTGAGAGGTTGACGGAATTTGAAGCTTCTTCTGCCCTCAAACTCATGAGTGTCGTTGTCCCGACTTTGGATAAGACCTACTTCGTGCGGCATAACTGGTTGAGAGTGTTGGAGGGTAGAGGTTTGGCTTGGACAGTGAGGGGTAGGAGTTGGATGAGGGTACCTGACGTGGCTCATCTTCCTGTAACTGAGCCCTTAGCAGAGGCTGCACCCGATAGTGAGGAGGCCGACCTTCCACACCAAACGTACCTGATTATCGTTAACCTCCTTTTAGAGTTGCCAGAGCCGGTTGGGGTAGATCATGCTAGGGCAGAGGACCAGCTGGCTAGGGAGGGTAGAGGACCCTGGAGAGCTAGAGAGGTGGTTGGAGGACCACCGTTTGTGCAGCAGGGACCGCCCTAGTACCAATACCCCAGCTATCCACCTTCGTATAGCCATAAGATGCAGGTGAGTGAGCTTACGGAGCGGGTGTCGAATATCTTGGTGCTTCGGAACCTTCATGAGATGGCTTGCCTGCAAAATATAGGGACCAACTAAGCCCAGCCAGTGTGGTGGAGAGGTCCAGGGGATGATAGTGGTATGTTCCATAGCTACGGGGTTGACAAGACCATGTGGGGTGTCCCGGAGAGCTATCCTTATGGGTGCCTTGCACCACCATGGTGGACCGGTGGGGGACCAGGGACAGGAGCTGCCACTGGAGGAGGAGATGTAGCAGGTACCTCGGGAATTGGCCCGTCAAGAGCAGGAGGCACGGAGGAGATGGAGGAGGACCTCGACGACTACCCTTGAGTGGTCATTCTTATTTCATGATTGGTTATTAGATTTGTGTTGGATTTTATTCCATTATTCAGTTTTATATATTTTATTTGGTGATGTAATCGTCCATAAGGCCACGCACGTGACAGGTTTCTTTTGTTTTGGTTTAGACGTGGATGTGGATATGATGATGTCGGGATATGATCCCAAAACTTGGATATTTCTTAGTTTGTTTTTCTTTTTGTCGAATTTGGGGAGCCTTATGTCCTGAGCACACTCGATCGAGTATGCCTAACTCGATTGAGTACCCAAGCCTGAACTCGACCGATTCGAGTCTACTCTATCGAATAGGTTCTAGACTGATTCTACATGTATTCTAACCCTTTATGTACTCGATCGAGTGGCGACAACTCGATCGAGTACGGTTGGAACTCAATGGAGTGACGGTATAATTTGTGCTGAGACCGTTTACCTTGTTACCATGGTATCATGAGGAATGTTTTCGTTGGGCCAAACGTTGTTTTTATGAACAATGATGGTTATTTTGTATCCGACATCTGTATAAGGGTTGAATCTAGAGCATATTCAGTGTTTTCGTTCTATGTAGTTGTTCAATTTGTTCGACTTTTGGTGATTGATCGAGATGGGTTATGTTAACCTTGAGTAGGCCGCAATGGTTACATATTGAAATTTAATCCTTTACAAGTTGTTATGTATACTTCTTGGTATGTGTTGAGCATGACAGAATTGTTTTATGTATGAGTTTTCATCTTGCTTAGTCAATTGATTACAGGTTTAAAGTATCATGGGGGAAGGGTACGATCTTCGTTTTGGTGAGTAATCCATCTTGGAGGCGAACTTCGGGGACGAATTTCCTTTTAGAGGGGAAGAGTAATGTCGCGCGTGGGAATGTTGCAAAACTTTGTCTTGTGGTATAACTTAATTGTTGTCAGATGATTTAATTGTTGTCTTGACAACAAGTATGCTTTTATGTGAAATTATATAAAAATTTGTATTAGTACAGTTGTGGTTATATGTGTGGTTATTCCATATGTGTGTGGTTATTCCTTCCATTTGTTTTGATGGTATGGTAGAAGTAGTGGTTGTTTTGATGGTATGGTAGAAGTAGTGGATAGTGGTGGTTGTACTCGTGGAAAGGGTGGATGATGATGATTAGTAGACATGAAGGCGATGAAATCTAAGGGTATACTAATAGTGGTTTCGTTGGGTTATGTCGTTGGTTTGACTTTTGTGGGTTTGGAAGATGAGGATTTGAACTTCGGGGACGAAGTTCTTTTTAAGGGGGGAAGACTGTAATACCCATCCTATTAGGGACTCGTTGACTGACCTTAGACACATGTTTGACCTTGTGATGCTGGTTAGAACGGACCTTGAGACTTAGTCCCTTTGAGTTCGGGGAACTCGATCTAGCGTGGGCTACTCAATCGAGTATTCCAATGACTCGATCGAGTTGAGGCCACTCGATCGAGTATTCTGCATACTCGATCGAGTAAGTCGGGTTCAGCGTTTTGATATAAATCACGAAGTCGTAAACCCAAATTAATTTTTCTTTTATCATTTCTCCTAAACCTAGATCGTCGATACCCTTTCTTCCTCATCACCTTTTCTCTAATCCGTCACCTTGAAGTCTACCATGGAGATGGAGGCTCGAGTCGGGTTACGGTCGTGTCATCGGTTTGCTGAGCATTGGTAAGTCATCATCATCACCGCCTTCCTTGAGTTTTATTGGGTTGTGGTTGTTAGTAATAAGGGTACGTCTTGTGGTTAGGTGGAATAAACGGTTGTTTTACAGTCATATGGATGTGATGCTAGTCGCGGATCACTAAAGGAAATTTTTCCTACTCAGTACTGTTGAATGATGCTATGTGTAGTGCGTGGTGGTATATATGGTTTAATATTCTGTTTTGTATATGTGTGGGTGTGTCTCCGGCTGAGTGGAGTCATTTGCGGGAATGGCCTCACGCCCTTGTTCGCCTCTTGTGGTTCCCGTCACAAGGGGGATGTGCACATTAATGATCATTGGGTTATTCGCTCTACGGTTTGAGCGGGGCTTAGGTGGTAAGGCTGCGGTCCCCACTGGAAGTGTGGATTACTGGTTCCGACTGGTAATCTGGCAGGACTGCACCTCGGTGTTAGTCAGATGGATGGAGATATAATGGTGTTGGAGCTTACACTTGTTTATGTTATGTTTAGTAGGGTGTTCTTCAGTTACTAACCTTGTGTGGTGTTGTCTGTGTTTTCTTGTTGTGTTTCTGCGGTGATCCTTCATGGTGAGCAGTTAGTCTTAGCAGGTGTTGATATGGAGCTTGTTTGTGTGCACTGGAGGGACGCGTCGTCCACTTAGTCTTGACATGTGTAGTCTCACGGTAGTCGTGTAGGCTCATCAGTTGTACCTTTTGATATTGAGTTTAAATATGTAATTAATTGTAATAGTTCTTTTATTGACATTATGATATACTATTCCTCGGGAAACCGAGATGGTAACACCCGTATCTGCTAGGGAAGGTCTGGTTGAGGCTCCTTGGTAGATGGGGGTGTTATAGGGTGTAATTCCCATTTGTAATTTATTTATTTACTTTAATCATGTAAGAGTCTATGCCGTAAACACGTTTTCAAAGTTCTAAAGTTTTCAAACCATTTTTCAGATCAGCAGAGAATGACTGTCGAGAAGAAACGCAATAGCAGTTGCGCCTTCTAGAATAGTCGAAGCATCTGCTGCGCCTTTTCCGGAGGCTGCATATTTGCTGTTGCTTTTCTTCTTCTCCCTCGAGTATCGATGTTTTGTTCTTTCTATTGTAATTTGACAAGGCGTGTCGCATACCTAGAAAAGATAATTCCCTAAACTTGGCTACAAATTAATGTATTAAGTAGGGGTCGAACCACAGAGAAACGGATGTTGCTTTACGGAATGCTATGATTAGGTCTTTATCAAGATCGGGTTATATTTTTGTTTTGAGTTGTGAAATGCAATGAAAATAAAACAATGTAAATAAATAATTGATTAACAAATATGACTAAGTGAGTCTAGGGGTTTCGGGTCACTCATGCATAGTAAAATGATTCATATTAAAGTAGAAATGCATAACAAAGATAAATGCCTAGGCCTATAGACAACCASCTCTCGATATTATTGTCGGCCTTAGATCGGGTTCTAAMGAACTCTCGYTRTGGTTAGATCGGTCTACTACAACATGTTTAGTCTAATACAAATCYGTGCCTCTCGACTTATAGAATGTATTAWCACATTTAACCAAAGTTTGTGATCAATAAACTAAGRTTARCAATTACAAAACAAACATGTGTAGAAACATTTATGYAATATTATAACATACTAATCTAACATGATAAATTGATTACTAATGCATGGCTCCCCTAATCCCTAGACAAAGGAAAACTACTCACTCATGTTTAAAGTAAAATTAACTAAGAATGAAATAAACATATGCATAATAATAAAAATGTGAAGACTAAAAATATGAAAAATCAAAATAAAGATAAACTAGTCTACATAACATAAATAAGAAAAGAAGCTAATAAAGAAAATGCTAAATGAAAATGTAAGTGGAAATGCGAATACTAAAATGTAAACGATTAAATGATGAATAAGATTAATATAAATGAGATGTAAATAACTAAAGACAAATGTAAATGGCAAAGTAAAATAACAAGAGAAATAACAATGCAAGAACTAGAATAGAATGATTACCGAAATGGAATTCCAACTTGAGAAATAAGAACAATGTAAACCAAAAGAACTTGAACTTGTATTGGAAATCCAATTGTAACTAAATGATTATTTGTGATTACAAAATGTAAACTAATTCTAATTTCTGAAATTAAGAGTAAACTAAGAGAAAGAATGCTTAAGAATATGATAGAATAGAATGGAATAGCTTAGAATGTAAGGGAATGATTCAGAAGTCGGGGTTAGCCCTCCTTATATAGTAGTTTGTAAACTAAAACGTAAGGAATCCAAGGCAACTAGGGCAAGGCATCCCCGATCGGGGACAAGCCACCCGATCGGGGTCGCATGTTTTTTGATTTCCGGACTTCATTGTTTGAGTTAATGCACAAAGAATCCTATGTTTAGCCTTAAACCACCTTTAATTGTCCGTCTTAATGCATTTTTGTGGAATCCTAAGCATGCAACTCCACTTAATTATATGGACTTCATTCTTGGGCTTCATTTCTTATTTGTTTACACTTGCCATTTGGTGGAGGATTTGCATTTTGGGCCATTCACTTCCACATTTCATCAACAAACCATTTTGCTTTGCTTGCATGATCCATCTTAGCTTCCACTTAGCCTCGTGAACTCGATACTTACATATTTGACAGGAAATAGCTATTAAAAGCTACATTTCCTACAAAACATACTAAACACAAGAAATATATCTTGAACACGGAATTAGCTCAAATAAACACTAGTAATAGTGCAAATAACATGTAGAACCGAGCTAAAATAGGGGAATAAATCATATAAATATTAGACACATCATAATTCGTTTTCTTTCGTAATTTCCAGTTTTCTTAAATTATTTTAAGTTCCGTTTTCGACGTAAATCCCTTATAATCCAATATTTGTGGGTTTTTGTCATTCTTTCAAACCCGGATTTCCAATGGTTCGATTTTTCACATATACAATCATTGAAGTTCGACCTTTGACATATTTTCTATTTTATGACGACCTTTTGTTCATGTAAATCCGTAAATCGCTTCAATTCGACGTCAATATAATTAACACGTTTAAATCAATTAACGAACATTAACGAAAACACGAGTCTGACTTTCACAGTCAGAACCCAGCTCGAGAACAACCGTACCTGGTGATGCGCCTCTTACAGAGGACGCATCATTTGCTACGCCTGTTCTGGATTGGCTTCTGCCTCTGAACTCGTCTCGTTCTGACGTAGTTTTATAATTAGTTTACAATCAACTATTAATCTTATTATTGTTGTTTTGACATATCTTAATTCTTTTATTTTATTTCATTTGTTCACATCTTTCAAGGCGTATTTATGGCACAGATTCGTGTACCCTTTTGTAAATTTATTTTGTAATCTTTATTTTTATCTTGTATCATTTATTTGTATGGTTCATTCACATGTAATGAATATAAACATTCAACTTCGACTCAATTGCTTATTAAATTCTATGTTAACCGACTTAGTTTAATTCCCATGCTAGGATTAATCAATTACTTGTTGCATTGCATGCATATAACTAATGACATATCGAGTATAAATGACAATTCCGTGATCATTAGTAGAGGCCTCTATCGAGGCGTGCGGGATTAGGTGTTCTAGCATGAGCTTCCTAATACATACCCTCACCCCTTTCTCACATATCTGTAAACACAAGTGCTCATTGGCATCACGTGAGTCATTCTAGACATGGAATGCTAAGGGTGGCGAATTTCTTAGTGTTCATGTCACTACTTTGTTCTTGACATGGCGCTAAGTATTCGAATGGATCCAATTATCCACAAAATTGGTGGCGACTCCACAAATGAAGGCTTGGTCAAACAATTCACCGGTTTCATGCCTTACAAATCGGTAACGGTCCATGACGTGCTTTGCCAACGCAAAGTTCTGTGGGAGATGTGCCGCCGCATCAAACTTCTAACGCGCGGGTGCCCACGGCGCGGGTGACCCATGCCCACACATATTACTCCATATATCCACATCTATACACATTTGACTACCATAATTACACATCATTCACATTACGCATCACATAACATCCATTTTATCCCACTTCATTAATTCCCTCGTAGTTACCGGTTTGAGATCATAAGGTGTAACGCCCCCATTTGTCTACGAGCCTTCAGGTAGGCCTCCTAAGCAAATAGGAATGCTACCATCTCCGTTTCCTGAGGTAGTGCATAACAAAGCATAGCAATCCAAATACCATAAAATTAAAACTTTACTCATAAGGCTTATTACAACTTAATCAACTAAAACTGATGATATAAATTACAACTTTCTTACAGCGGAATAAAATAAAGTACATAAATTAAATAGTGGAAGTCTGAACTAAGTGAGCTAGACAACTAGGTAGACATAGCCAATATCCTCATGTATTCCCTCATGAGCTCCCGAAACAGCTAACTCAAGACCTGTCAAAAACTGCTCCCTAATAATGGTTCATCACAGGTGTTCACGAATACACTGTCAACCACGGGGTTGAGTAGGATATAGATAAACAACCAGAATAATAATAATAAATGCATACAAATATGAGACCATGCAACTGATGCACCTCCGCATCCAACACCACCACACATCTCCAATACTCCCTGTGATCACATCCCGATTCTCCCACCCCGCCATTCCCTAGGCCGAGGTAAAAACTCAACTGTCGTTGAGATCTAGGACAACGCCTGAGGACACCATGGTCAAGCCTGCAGACCAGCCATGGGCCTAAACAAAGTAACCATTTCCAATTCCACACCACGCCAACATCTGACTCAATATGAATGCATGCCATGCCAAAAACAATAAAGTATATATATCACATGCCATTAATAATCATCCAACACAACAAACCATCTAAACAACACATCGTTACAAGTAAACATGCTAGAAAATAATAAACATGTTAAAGTCACAGTTGAGTACGTATATCCTACCTATTTGCAAATACTCCAAATAGCAATCCGAGCAACGTAAATGAAAGATATCCGTCAACAACACCCGTCACCTTTAAGCAAATAATAAATAACAATTATTAGCTACTCAATTAACAACAATAATTAATTATATTGATTAATTATGATTTATTACTATTATCATATGAAATTTATTAAATAATTAAACCCGACAAATAAATTAACTAATAAATAATTATTTACGAATACGAATACATTATATAATTATAACTATTACATATCGTCACATGCATTAAATAATTATACTTGTCTTTTAACCCAACAATCAAAATAATTAATTAATTACGATTACAAACTCCGTCTCACAAACGATTATACGAACATATATTATTATATTTAGCGCTACGTAAATATCAAATAAACCAAAACAAAAAAAACAAACAACACAAGACTAAACAAATACAAGTATTCTAACCATACACCACCCAAGACCTACGTTCAACATCTCTGATAACCACCAGTCCCACATCTGCCAACCACCCACGGCCAAGCACCTCCCCACGGCTGCCCAGACAACCACCACCAGCTCCTCCGTCGCCACCCCCAGTAACCCCCAACACCCTTGCCCTAACATAATCTACACACAACTCCTCCCTCTCACCCGTGACACAAGGAACTACGACACTACCACCACACGACCCCACACCACCTCTTGCCACCATCGTTGCCACCACTGATGCACGTTGGTTCCAGGGATGATGTTACCTTCCTCTCGATGCCACTGTACAGACCACCCACACCGTCATAAGACGGTTTCCCCACGCACCCCTGCTCCCCTGTTTTCGCACAACCCAACAACCACAACCACGAACCACCACCATTAACCACCACAGCACCACCAATAGGACCAACTACCCCCCAGAAACTCAACCCTGCCTTCCGCTTGCCACGACGACCCACAAACCCGACAAACAACTCGTCTTAAACTTGCGACCCGAAAACCCGCAACTAAACTAATCCCTCTAATTCCGACCACTAGTGGCCACCACTGACCTCACCACCAGGGTCAACCTACCCCCTAGGTACCAGCCTATACCAACCTAGGTCACAAGGGGTCCACGAAAGGGTCAAAACCCGAATTCCCAACTCACGGCTCCTACCCGACACCACCAACAATTCACCCAAATAACCACCCATAGAACGGTCATCGGCAGCCCTACTATGGTCTTTAGTCACGGTGGTTCATAGTCCATCCTAGGTCAATTAGTACGGTCTATGGTCAAGCAAAGCCGATGAAATAATTAACATAAGACGATGTATGAGCAATGTAATAAACAAATTAATAAWCGATTTTAAGACGGTTTAATAAACTTACTCGTATGAGGCAAAATAGGGCTTTGTAAAATCTTAAAATTCCTTTGAGGCTTGTCTTTGAATTATGAATACAATAGGTCATATTAAAAAGTATTTATAGTAGAGTAAAATAGAGAGTTTGGGGAGAAATGGAATTTCTATAAAGCTTTTAGGAATAATATCTCTTATAATTATTAATATTACTAATTTATAAAATTAATAAATCACAAATACTATTATTAGTATTCGGTAATTTCGACCAAAATACAAAATAGGAAGGAATAGGAATTATAATTATTAAATAGGGATTAAATATTAAACATAAAATAGGAAATAAATATAAAATAAAAAATAGAATAAATTATAAGTATCCTATTATAGGTAAAGGAATATAAAAGAATATCATTTTATGAAATAATTATAAAATATGAAATAGCCGTTAAAATATAATTCGTGGAATAAAAAATAGTTTTACGTAAAATAGTCTCATAAAACAATTTTATTTGAAATACGTTTATAGAAACATAGTTTGAGTTGCATTGACCGAGACTAAAATACGGGGTATTACAGTCTTCCCTCCTTAAAAAGAACTTCGTCCCCGAAGTTCACCACACTACCCCTAACAAATGCCAACCTAAGGTCTTTCCCATGACAAAATGCTACATAAAATAGCGGGTATTACATCATATCTCCCTTAAAACAAACTTCGTCCCGAAGTTTAACCCAACCAACTAACTCACTTATAGAATACCATTAACTAAAACATATACAGTCTATCCTCTTTAAAAGAAATAGACCGACAAACAACTGCTACACAAAATTAAAAGTTCCAACTTCCACGTAATTACCGATCACGCGCATATCAATATCATCAATCATTCCAAGATTTTCCAATCCTATCCTCCTTAAACAAGGCTACATTCCCGTAACCTCCATCATCAGTCACATCATCACAAGAACAATTTACAACCACATCTAAGAGTGAAGCCAACGTTGCTAATAATTAAATCATGCACATCACATTACATCACAGCATCTCTTATTCACCACAACCAAAGCAACAATTATAACTATAGGTACACATATTCTCACAAAATGCATTAGAACATAAATATCATACCATATGTGCGAATAATTAAGCATAGTTAGTATTTCATATAAACATTCATGTAGAGACAAGAATAAATTGACAGCATGCAATATCAAGGCGCAATTCCGAACCTTCCCACCAACATGCATAACATATACTACTCCCGCAAGAAAATAACTATGATAACAGTCAATAAAACATACATATATACCCATTGTCGGATTTTATCCAAATGATCACAGTTAACAATTACCGCCACCGTCCACAATAAAACATGACAATATAAATATACAGATACACATATCCAGTTACTATGTTTATGATGATAACATAAGGGACATTACAACATGCTGAACCTATTACACATGTGAGTAATTAGATTTGAACAACTGGCTCGACTTCTTCTAATTAAAAGTCATATTAGGTCATCAGGTTTTTATCGTGCCAACAAGATTATCATCTAACAGCTATTATTTTCATCTCATATCAAAGCTTAACTAATTATCATGTAATATTGCCATATAAGAACATTATAAGGTCACATTAAGAAAACTCATGAAATAACAAAACTAGGATATTAAAACTTAACATAAAACTTACATTTTCAAAAGTCATAAATCATGTGTAACTTCCAAAAATCGTTAATAAATAATCACTTCATTATTCTGTGAGCTATCATACTTTTTAGAAAATGCAGGGAATTAAATATACATAGGAAGAGGAATCAAATTCAAAGCTCAAAAGATTTATTTATAACAAATTTTACAACTTGATTGGTCTAAATAGAAATTTAACAGCAATTAGTCAGAAACTTGGTGCCACTTGAAAAAATCACCATTAAATAACAACACATCAAGGTTTTACGTGGGTTATCATTTTGAAAACGTAAATTAATTTTTTAAACAGTGGAGTGGAATTATACATAAACAATAAGTAAGTTTTAAATGACAAATTTTACAAAATTGTTGGTCGAAAACATAATTGTGCAGTAACAATCTGACCACTGTCTACTAAAATATTTTTTTCTCCAAAACTATAACTCTAATAAACGTGAAACTAGTGGAATTGGAAAGCTAATTCATAAGGTTACCACACATAAAAATTTCATACTCAGATATGGAATAAATTTTAAACAGCAGCTATAACAATTAGGGGTAACATTCTGAAGATTGAGCATGTTCTTTGTTTCTTTGAAATTTTCCACATTATTTCACATAAGCACACTTAAACATCACCATCTTTTCTCTAAACATGCTAATATATACATGAGGGTATGGAAGTAACTTTGCACCATAAGAACAATTATGCCGTACTTTGAACATCATAAGAAAACTATAAATACTACGAAACTGAGATACGGAATTGAAGAAATTAAACATTTAATTGAATATATGTAAATAAATAAATGTATATCTAAAACAATCACAACTATTAAGATACGATGTATAAACCTAAAGCACTAGGGTGCTACTTATTGAATATTGGCTCACACATTTCCAATATTTAAATAACAAATATTACTAAAGTATATAGATAAAATAATTATGCTTTCTTTATCTAGCTCTTTCAAGTCTTTTCCCGAAACGTGCCCAACTACGCTTTGGCTTTTTGAGGTTTGGTTCCACCTTCTCTCCTACGAATATAACATCATCATCATCTGAATCCACATCTGGGGCAACTTGAGGTGGAGGTCTGAAACGGTCAGCATCATCATCTAGAGATCCATTCCACATTTCCGCCACTTCCTCCTCATCCTCGCTACTAATCTCAACTACCTCTTGAGTCACACTCTCCTCACTCTCCTCAGACCATATCACTA
>VHZZ01012208.1:30868-42150 GCA_009801015.1 Silene noctiflora | reverse complement strand
GATGACGTGGACGCATGAGAATGCTTGAAATGTTCTTGTATTTATATAGATAAGATGGTCAGGATCGGAAGGTAGAATCGGATAATCGGATAACTTTATTAAGGAGGATTGCACTCTTAGATGCAATGGATATCCTATAAGTATATAGCCCACCAAAATTCGCAGTCTCGCGGAGAGCCCGCGAAGTAAGGTTACCATCCAACTCTATAGCCCGCGAAGTAAGGAAGCACGGGTGGTGGGAAGATGCATCCAACTCTATAGGGCCGTGGCTATGAAGGATGTCTCAGAAGCGTTAACATCCTGCAATGGCAAGGTGTACGGTGCAGCAGAACAAAAGGCTGGCGGCATAGCTATGAAATATGCCCGAGGGTGTCAACAAGGTGTAGCTCACAACCCGTCGCCTAACTGGCAAATGTTGAGTGCCAGGAATAAGTTGATCGAGGACTAGTTGAGGTCGTCTAGTGATCTTATCGGATTGTTGCTTTAGTGATATGATAAGATGTTTGTACAATTATCGTATAGTGAGACGGTCTTAAATATTACAGTAACATATTTATCTTACTCGATCAACTAATTTCTGGGAGAATTTATAATCCTTAAAATTGTACTGCTATAAAATTGTTATGTCAGCTTCATTGATCTAGCGAAGTAGAGGCACGGCTGGCACCTTCCCTAAGGAGGAAAAAATAAAATAAAAAAATGCTGTAGCCAGGATTTGAACCTGGAATCTTTAAACTCAAGAGATTTGCCAATGTGCTACTGCAGCTTTGATGTCAGATTGAAGGCAACAAATTAAATATAGCATCCTCCTATTGCATAACTAAACATGAAAAATTTGGAAGTCTTAGGCCTCGTTTTTTTTTTTTTTTTTTTTTTTTTAGTTACTCCGTAATAATTATAATTCCTTCTTTATGTCAGTTTAATATGAAATTCAAGATTGTCAAATGGTCAATTAGTAATTTTGCAATTATTAGAAAGGTTTGATCATTGAACTTGATGGATAACTTTAAGGAGCATATAATAAACACGTGAAAAATATGATCAAAGTGTCGGCCTTTTTATTCTTTTGTTCTGTTTAAATAGTTTATAAAGTTGGTGCAATATACTCCGTAGTTACTAGGAAGTTAAGAAAGCATTGTCGATTGCACCCTAAGATGCATAGGATATCTATGTAATCCGGCAAAATTCGCAGTGAAGCCGAAGTTTACGACTTCAGAGAGAAAGGCAAACGATTCAAAGTAGAAGAACATTTCACTCATCAGCTTAGCCTCATGTTTTGTTTAAATAAGTCTTATGCTTGACAATGGAAGATGCCGAGATTGATAAGTTCAAGGGTCGAAGATCCATAGCACGCTTTCCCGCCATGTAAAATCTTGAGCGCGATATTGGAAATTCACGTGCCATGGCCATTTCGTCACAATGGCTGTGGCATAGAGTGTACTTTGTTACGGACTTAGTCCGTTGCAATTATTCCATTGCAATTTGCAAAGGTCCTTTTTGAGTAGTGTTTATTAAGAGGATTTTAAGGTATTCGTACAGTTGTACATGCCATCTGCTTCATTGCTGTAGCTAAGTAGTCGTTATGAACTTATTCCAATGAAAAATAAATAAATGCTGTAGCCAGGAATTGAACCTAGAATCTTTTAACTCAAGAGATTTGACAATGTGCTACTACAACTTTGTTGTATATTATTGAAATATAAATTTATATAAAGCAAAACGGGAAACCCCAAGAAACGATATCGTGCTAGCTGAATCTAAATTTGCACTAAGAATTGTGTTAACTAGAAAGATATAAAAAAAGTTTTAACAAAAAAGTAAAAAGAGTTTCATTGATCGCCCTTGATAGCCTCCTCATTTTGGCACTAATTGTAGAGTCATAATCATCCCGCAAGACAGTTTCTTTAAGTGGACTATTAGTAATTTTGCAATTGTTAGCAAGGTTTGATCATTGATCATTGAACGTGATGGATAACTTTAAGGAGCACATATAGTATAAACCTTGAGTATGAGATTGTTGGGAATGGGATTGTTTGAAGCTAAACTTGTGAAAGACAAACAAATGAAAAATATGATCAAAGTGTCAGACTTTTGTTTTTCTGTTTTGTTCTGTTTAACTTGTTTGAATAGAGTTATACAGTTGCTTCAATATACTCCGTAGTTCTAGTTACTATGAAGTTAAGAAAGAATTGTTGATTGCACCCGGAGATGCCGAAGTTTACCACTTCAGAGCGAATAGGCAGACGGCTCAAAGCTTATGCCAGATAGAAAGTTCAAGGGTCGATATGAGCAGGACATCGCATCAAACTAAATGAAATAGGATAACTTTTCATTCATCATATTAGCCCCATGTTCTGATTAAATAAGTCTTGTGCTTGACAATGGAAGATGCTAAGCCTGTAACCTACAGACCTACCAACGCATTCGTAGACAGAAAGTTGCTTAATTTGATGCCACAATGGACTATCTTGGGTTGACATTCCTGATAGAGGTAGAGGAGGGAATGAACTACATTGGGCTATCAGCAATCTCGCAGTCTGAACAAACATGAATTCCCCTCAGGCCTCAAGCAACCGGTAATCCGAGCTTCTATATGAATGAAGAAAGGATTGTTGAATGCACCCGAACATGCAATGGATATCCTATTTAACCCAACTAAATTGGCTGAGAGCCCGGAGTTTACCGCTTCAGAGGAAAAAGGCAGATCGTTCATAGAGTTAATGATTAAGCCAGATTGCCAAGTTCAAGCATCACTATGACCAGAGCTGCAGAGGGATGGATTGAATGAAGTAAAATTACGCTTCAAAAATAGATTTTGCTGAAGCCAGGAATTGAATCTGGAATCTTATAACATGAGATTTGCCAATGTGATACTACAGCTTGTCAGCTTTGTTGATTAGTTTAAGGAAATAAATCATCTTATGGCGTAGATTTTTAGTAATATTGTATGATAAACGCGTACATTAGGAAACCGTAGGCCTTTTTAAAAACGATAAATTTTAGTAATGTTGTACGGTACTCCATATGATAAACGCGCACAACTAGGAAGACGCGTTCGACTTTACAGGGTCGTGGCTATAAAGGATGTCTAAGAAGCTATAGCATCCTTCAGGCTTCAGCCAAACAAAAGGCTGGCGTAGCTATGAAATATGCCCGACTTCCCGAGGATGTCAACAAGGTGGTGATCAGAACCCGTCCCCGATCTTAAATATTAACATAACTAAGTAAAACTAACATAATTTAAGGAAACAAACATATTTTATCAAATAATCTCCTGGGAGAATTTATAGCTACGGCGCCAATCATCTAGTTTCAACAACATAGTTGTAGTAAATGAAAAATAAATAAATTTTTAAAAAAATGCTGTAGCCAGGAGTTGAACCTGGAATCTTTAAACTGTAGAGATTTGCCAATGTGCTACTACAGCTTTGTTGTTATATTGAAGGAAAGAAATTAAATATTAGCATCGATGTCCCATTCCATTGCCACTTCAAGGCCGAAAACTGAAGCCTAACCTCTGCTATCTCATCCTAATCCCATGCCCACCCATCTGCTCCCTACTACAACCACGGTTCCACTTGAATCTTGTCCAAGCATACCCAAATTAAACCGACCTCGCCATTCCAAAAGACCATTGCGTCAGCGCTTGTGGATGGAGGAGCCCAGAATCTCGGCACTTTGGGAGAATTGTACACCTTAGCTTCTCCGCAGAAGCCCGGTAATCAGCAACGTAAGCAGTGAGTCATATATAGCAAAATATGCGAGGGATCAGACAAAGATTCATAATAATGGCGCGAGCATTGTGAATATTCCAAATTGCTCACGCAGGAGTTAAAATCTCCGATCTTTTCTCATCATCAAGCCTCTATAACGTCCAAGTCATTATCTCTGCACAAGAAGATTGAGAACGGTACTAAGAATGTCCTCAAAATCAAGCGCGGTCCAAATATATTTATTTTCACTACATTTAATGAAGGCATTGATTTAACTTATTCTAATATTCCATGCTTAAACATGTATGCTAGGAAGTCGTAGGCCTTTTCAAAGAACTGAATTAATGTTAAAACTTTTCGAAAAATAAATGTTAGTTCACCTTTATCTAATCTGTATGATTTTGGTCCCCAAATACTAGGAAAAAATGAAGAAAGGATTGTTAGTTCCACATTTCCACCCGAAGATGCATTGGATATTTGGATATCCTATATAAACCAATAAAACTGGCCGAGAACCCGAAGTATACCGCTTCAGAGCAAAAAGGCAGATCGCTCAAAGAGTCAAAGCTTAGGTTAGATTGCCAAGTTCAAGCAAAAAGATTTTGCTGTAGCCAGGAGTTGAACCTAGAATCTCATAACTAGAAGATTTGGCAATGTACTGCTACAACTTTGTTGTATAGTTGAAGGAATTCAATTATGTAATACGTTTTTAATATTGCATGAGTAAACATGTCCGGACTCCGGAGGACATTAGGAAATCGTAGACCTTTTTAGAAAGCTAATAAATAAAATTTACTTCACTTTCTCTCGGTTCAATTTGAAGTCAAGATTGTCGATTGGCATTTACGACTTTACGAATTACAAGTACATCATATTTAATGTTACTTTCCGAAACAATAAATAAAGAATAGTCTTGTAATAATTATTAGTCGATTAGCTAACATGGATCATGATTTAAATCCGTCAATAGAAAGGTAAAACGGTGAAAAAAAAAGAACCTTCGGCATAAGAACAAACTAAAATAGTCAAAATACTTTGGGAAGCATTTTTCATCATGTATTATTGTTGGATTATTGTGGAATTACTGTTGTAAGAATCATAATTATACCTTGGACCGATAAAATGGTTAGGTTTGGATCGGAATTCGTAAGATTGTGCAAAGTAATCTTAGAACAAAATTTTCAGAAAGGCGAATTAGTAATGTACCCATGTAAACTAGTAAAAAGATGGAAATTTTAAACTAAAATCAAAAAAAGTTCCATTGCTCTGGGGTGATCGCTCCTGGTAGACCCCCTCGTTTTGCCAGTAAAAGGTAGATTTGTAGTCTATCAATGAATTATGAGATAACTCCTCCTTCCTGCAATAGAGTTTCGTTAAGCGGGCTAGTACGCCTAAAAAGTAATTTTGCAATTCTTAGCAAAGTTTGATCATTGAACTAGAAAATTTTCTGAGAAGCCAAAGTTTACCACGCACTTCAAAGCGAAGAGGCAGATGGCTCAAAGCTGAGGCCAGAATGACGAGCTTAAGCACCACTATGGAATGGCATTCAGTCATCATCTTATTTCATTTTTGGTTTAAAAAGGTTATGTACTTTTTGATTTGTTGCATTCTTCTGGATTGCTTCTTTTCGAATCTATAGGATAAAAATCATAAAATTCACAGGATCTCGCTTAATTTGATGAATTCATTCATGTACGGTAAGTTCAGTTACAAATGAGGCAATAACACTTGTATGGACGACCCGATTTCTCTTGACTTGTTCAGCAGAACAAAGTCCTAATCTCTTAACTTGATGAAAAAATTCACACATTAAAAAGAGGCTAGCAATTTCATCGCCAAATCACATCTCAGTGATCTCCCAGCCTTTTATTCCATCTAGGAGTATAATTTATTGGTACTGTTTCATTAGAAATTGAAAACATGAAGCTTTGGGTTATGAGGAAGTTAAACAGCAAATTACAACTGTCATTAACATGCTAGAAAACAACTGACTTTGGGTCATGAGTCTACACACTTGGAATTGACCTAAGAAGCGCACACGCCAATTTCAATGGGTTAGCCCAAATCCCCCTTGACCAGCTACTGGCTCACGCAAAGGATACAACAAGGTACCTACATGTTAGAACACATTTAGTCAATGATGCCAAGTTCTTATTATCAATTTGATTGTTTGCTCTTAGTTATAATTGATTAGTGTTTGAAGCAATCATTGGACTTCCAAGCATCCCAAAATGATCAAGATGAAGTCAAGACAAAGAAATCCTATAACCTTAGTTAAATGTTGTAAATGAATAATTGTAACATTCTCTTAGTGTAGGTACCTTGCTGCAAAACCATGCAACAGTGCTCTGCACTGTGGTTTCGGTACTAACGTATGGAGAAATTTTCAAACGAAATTCAAATGCTTTAATCTTTACAAATTTCAGACTTTCAAAGATTAAACATTTAAAATACAATGTTTTGAAATCAAATTTGAAGTTTAAGATCACAAATTGGTTAAGTAAATGCCTCTAGAAATGTGTATCTTACCTTTTACGAAAAATGGCAATTTGAAGTTGTCAAAGTTTAAAGTGAAAATGCTTTTTGCCATTTTTGTAAAATGTCACTTGTTGAATGTTTGGGGTTTAGTTTTTCTGAAAAAAAAAAAAAAGTTTTGTGTGCTCAAGAAACCTCTAACACTTACCATCACTCAGGACTACTATTTGTTAATTGGATTTTATTACTTTAAAGTGTACCTTCTAAGTGATCAAATCCATTATAAATAGTGTGCCTTATCATCATTTATTTCTTAAGACTTTCCAAAGCATTTATTGAAAACTCTTGGAAATCATTTGTGCATTTGCAGACGTTTTTAGTTTTAAAGTCTTCAAAACTGTAAACCACCAAGTATCAGTTCGCTGCACTGTGACATGATGAGTTTGTTCCATGATTCTCGTGTTTAAGTCTTGATCGTGATCTCCATGTTCATTAAGTTAACTCTTGAGATTCAAAGACTCTGTAAACTTGTGAGATAGAACACAAAAACTCTTGAAGCAGAGTAGCTTTAGTTTGAGTGCAATCGGAGTTGATTGGCGAGTTGTTTTAATTGTAAGGGTTTAGATGTTTGAGTACATTTCTAAACAAGCAATAAAATAACGTTTGGACGTAGGCGCGGATCAGAGATTGAACCAATTTTTAAAACATTGTTTGTTTGATCATTTACTTTTAATTTCCTTTACTTTATTTATTCTCGTTCAACTTTACCAGCAGTTCTGTGTCACAGTCATCAATACTGTGACATAAACTTGTTGTACCTTCTTGTGAACTTATCAATCATTAAGTTTCTCAATTTAAGTGCTTGACATCTCTTACTTGTGTTATAAATTAACCAAGCAAAGACAAAAATTTTAAATGGTACAACTAATTCACCCCCTCCCCCTCTTAGGTGTTAATCGTTCTTAACTCTTCAATTGGTATCAGAGCCTCGTGCTCTTGATATTGGTTAAATCCAAGGAGTTAATCCCATAGTTATGGATGATTCAAAACACACTAAGTATCCCATATTTAAGGGAGAATAATATACTTGGTGGAAACATCGCATGAAGCACTATGTCAAAGGTGCGGACTATAAATGTTGGTTGATTATTCAAAATGGTCCCTTGCTATCACGGTTACTAATGCATATGACACTAGTACCCCAAAAAGCGAGGAAAATTATGTCGAGTCCAATTATAGAAAGGTCAAAAAGAACTCTAAAGCCATGTCCATTCTTCTATATGGCATTGGTGAACAAGAGATTAACCGGATCTCCGGATGCACTTAGGCCAAAGAAATTTGGGACACTCTAAGCCTTGCTTATGAGGGAACGTCACCAGTCAAAAAATATCGTGTCGATCTTCTCATGCAACAATATGAAATGTTTAACATGACAAGAGATGAGTCCATAGATAGTTTGTCTTTTCATTTTTCTAGTACTGTCAATGACCTCAAAAGTCTAGGTAGGGCTTTTGAGCCTGAGGACCTCATTCGTAAGATCCTTCGTAGCCTCACTGAAAAATGGCAACCGAAGGTTACGGCTATTGAGGAAGCAAAGGACCTATCTAAGGTACTCCTTAATGAACTAATGGACTCACTCATGGCTCATGAGTTAACACTCATAAAGCGCTCGGGTGAAAGCTCAAAAAGGAAAGGACTTGATCTCAATGCTCTCTCAAGTGATGAGGAGGATAGAGATGACGAATTTGTAATGTTCACTAAAAACATTGTTGGCATGATAAATGGTCGAAACTCTCAAAGATWTAGCAACAATACTAGCAAACGTCGTTTTCCTAAGAAAAKAYMAAGTTYCACYRTTGGTTGCTTTAAGTGTGGTGACAAAGGTCATCAAATTAAGGAATGCCCAAAATGGAACGACATAAAATCTAAGGAAAAACGCGACTTTGCTAAACGAGATTACAAAAATAAGGTAATGACAACCATTTGAGGCATGTCTGATTCCGAGGAGGACGAGGTCATTGAGGAAGAATTAGACGCTAAATTGTGGATCTCATTGAGTTCTTCAAACAATGCTTCAAAACCACCAAAGAAAGAAAGTGTCAAATGTCTTATGGCTCACTTCGTAGACTCAGATTCAGATTCCGACAATGAGGTAAATAAGCTCAAAAAAAAGGTTCGATCCTTCTCTAAAGACAAAGTTTGTCTACTTCTAGATCAATTCATTGATAAGTGTCGCGTCCAAAGTAATAAATTGGATGTCATGCAAGACGAAATCGGAAATATTGCCGAGGAAAACATAAGTCTAAAACAATCTCTAAATGAAGTTGATAAACCAAGCTCGTCAATGAGTCTTGAGAAAAGAATCTGAACTCTTAGAAAACAAAATCTGTTTCTTGCCAAGAAAAATGAACAGACTCATGCCACAGTCACCTCTATTGTAACATCTGAGTCTATTGATGAAATTGAGTCTCTTTCAAAACATGTGTCTTCACTAACCAAAGAACGTGACTCTTTGTTGGCTGACCTCACCTCATATCAATTTGATAACAAAAGACTTGAAAAAATTGCCTTATTACTAAGTAACGAGGCAAGTCATGCTAAACAAGCTTTTGACAAAGTGGATAGGTTAAATCTTGACCATCTAGCTAAAATTGAAACATTGACTAAAGAGTTGCATGAGGCTAAAGCATTCTATCTCAAATGGGAAGGAAGTCATGAAATCTTGGAATTTTTGCTAAAACAATCACAAGATTACGAAAAGATTGAAAAGAATGCTGGACTTGGTTTCAAGCGCAAAACTAACACACACTGTTAAATTCGAAATCAGGATCCAAACAAGACTGATTTTCAAAGGAGAAAGTATGCTGGTCTTCCTGAATATATAATTTGCAACTACTGTGGCAAAACTGGATATGAGTTTAATGGATGTGAAAAAAGAGTCCTTGACCTAGAAAAGAACACTAAAGTGGCTAAACGTGTTTGGGTCATAAATGAAAGTGTCAAAAAGGAGGTCGAGAAAGTTGTTGTCAAGAAGGAACCCAAATTAATTTGGGTTCCTAAACTAAATGTTTGATCTTTAATAGGCATTAGTGAGGGGCGTCAGCAATTTGTACTTAGATAATGGATGCTCTCGTCACATGACGGGAGAAGAAAGCCAATTCCTCTTACTGGAAGCCTACGATGGTGGCATGGTGACTTTTAGTGACAACAAACAAGGTGAAATTATTGGTATTGGAAAAGTTGGTAAGTCAAGTCACTATGTGTCGACAAAGTGTTATTTGTCAAAGGTTTGAAACACAATCTCTTAAGTATCTCGCAATTATGTGATCGTGGCAACATTGTTGAATTTCATGTTAGTGAATGTAGAATACTTGATGGAAAAACTAGAGAACTCATTCTTGAAGGTAAACCTGTCAAAGATGTTTACATGACTAACTTATTCTCTTTGTCGGGTCAAACATTATCATGCATTTTAATACTCGGGATTTTGTAGCTTTGGACACTCGGCCAAGTATGGGGCACTCGACCGAGTGTCTGCTTGTGTTGGTATGTAAATGTACTGGAGTCTGGGAACTCGGACAAGTGCGTAGCACTTGGTCGAGTGAGGCGTACTCGGCCGAGTGCCGCTTACTCGGTCGAGTGTCTTGTACTCGATCGAGTGCCCGGTCCGTGACGGGTTTTTCTGCGGTTTGATATAAATAGAACAATGAGTAGGGTAATTGTCTTTTTAGCTTTAAAATATTTCTTAAACACCTTTTTCATAAACTAAACAACGTAGAACTGCTCTCTTCTATTCATATCGATCCAGGGCTCTAAGTTCATCCTTTTTTGGGGGTTTTCACACTGTTGCTTTTGTAATCAGCAGGGTAAGTCTTTTGTATAGTCTTTTATGTTTTTGGTACTCGATTGTTGGAAGCCTAATTTGGGGAATTGGGGGAATTAGTATTGGGTGTATATTAGATCCTTTAATTAGAGGTAGTTAGTAATTATTATGTGATAATTATTTGTAGGTGACGGTTTCATGGATGGATTGCTATTGTGATTGCTTATGTGTGCTTGGATTGCAAAAAGGTAGGGTTTTCCCTACTCAGTTGCCTGTATAATTATGTATTATGTAATGTGACGATGTGGTGATGTTTACTGTACTGTGATCTATGTTGTGACAGTGTGATGGCGGTGGTGGTGTTGGTGGTTGTTGATGGTGTTGGGAGTGTTGGTATTGTGATTGTTTTTTGAGCCATTGTGAGAGGCGGTATCATCCCCATTGTTCACCTCCTGCGTTCTCTTAGTGCAGGGGGGATGTACACATTAAGGGACTTGGGTATCTGGGTGGTAGGTGGTGTGGCTACAGTCTCCAATAGCAGAGCTACACACTTTGGTGTATAGTCGGTTACTTATTATGGGTGGTGAGGTGGTGTGGCTGCGGTCCCCACTGGAAGGTCTACACACTTCGGTGTGTAGTCGGTTACGTGTTGTGTAGTGATGGTGTGGTGGATTGCTCCGATTGTTATGTTGTTGACTTTTATATAGTTGTTCAGCTGACTGGCTCCGTTTAATGTTTTCAAAACTGTGGTGATCCATTCGGGGATGGTGAGCAGTTGGTTTAGCAGATATTGATGGTGTTAGCTTGTTGACTACGCGGCGGGGTTAGCAGGGTAGAGTCATCACGAGTTTTGTAGTAGCTTCCGCATACTTATGTTGTCATTTTTGGTTTTGGTTTATTGTACTCCTTTTTATGAAGAATGTTGTACTCACTTTAACTTAGACTTGCTAAATGTTTCATTATGGTATCTATGATGTTCACTACCTCGGGGAACCGAGATGGTAGAGTCCTTATACCTTGAGGTAGTCCTTGGTAAGGTACCTTGGGGTATGGGGGTGTTACATGCATGAGTGTTCAAAAGAATGACCATTGGCTTTAGCATAAGAGACTTGGTCATGTTAATGCTAAAACTGTTGGAGTATGTGTCCTCGGCAATAATGCGGTCACATTAGTAAACTCACAATAAGAATACGTTCAGGGATAATTTAATTATTTGGTCAACTGGTCCACATTTATCAGTAATGATTGGCTGACTAGAGTTTGACATTACT
>VHZZ01012208.1:0-16071 GCA_009801015.1 Silene noctiflora | reverse complement strand
TGTTAGTAGAGGAGGAAGTCGTCACATTTGTGTCATTGTAGATGACTTCACTAGATTTGTTTGGCTTCTTTTCTTAAGTTAAAAAGATCAAGCATTTGATAAATTCTTAATTTGAGTAAAAAAGGTCCAAAAAAATTTGGCTATAAGCTTGTCTCCTTGAAATCCGACCATGGAACCGAATTTGAGAATTTATCATTTCAGGCCTATTATAATGAGAATGGTGTTAGCCATAATTTTTCGGCCACAAGAACCCCTCAACAAAATGGGGTTGTAGAACGAATGAATCGTACTCTTGAAAATATGGCTAGGACCATGCTCATTAGCTCTAAAGTGTCAAAGAACTTTTGGGCTGAAGCCGTCAATATATCTTGTTACATTTATAATCGTGTCATGATTATAAAAATCATTGAGAAAACCCCTTATGAATTACTATGAGGAAGAAAACCTAACATCTCACATTTAAAAATGTTTTGATAGTAAATGTTTTGTGCACAACAATGGAAAAGACAACCTAGGCAAATTTGATGCTAGTAGTGATGAAGGTGTTTTTGTTAGTTATTCCGATCATAGTAAAGCCTACAAAATGTATTACAAAAGGACTATGAAGATGAAGAAAAGTGTCCATGTAATATTTGACGAATCTAGTCTTTTTATCTCTCATGAACAGGCTGAAAATGAAGATAATGAAGATGATGAGAAAGATGATGACTTTGATATTGGGATGATATGCCATGAAATGGACCATGTAGTGGAAGTGCCTGAGCAACAGTTGGAGTCACTGTTGCTTGAGGATGATGGTCAAAATTCAGGGGGAACTAATCCTCTTCCAACTTATGAAGTAGGCAGCTCATCTAGGGGGAACATGAATGTTGAAGAACAGGCCATTTAAACCGAGAATGAACCACAATCTCCCCCACCAAGCAACTCTGGTGCAACAGTGACATCCACTGTGACATCAGAAAAAATAACGCCTCCTCCACTTTTGTTCCTAAAAAATGAAAACACCAAAGCTCACATCCTCTATAAAACCTAACCAGTGACTTAACCTCTGTAATCAAAACCAGATCCTCTCTCCAAAACTTATGTGCATTTGACGCATTCATATCTCAAATTGAACCTGACCATATCACAGTAGCCTTGACTGATGAATACTGGGTAGCAGCTATGCAACAAGAATTGGAGCAATTTGAAAAGAATCAGGTATAACATCTTGTCCCTAGGCCCGATCAACGTACTGTAATTGGTACGAGATGGGTCTTTCGCAATAAGCTTGATGATGTTAGAGAAATCGTAAGGAATAAAGCTGGATTAGTGGTAAAAGGTTTTAATCAACAAGAAGGGATTGATTACAACGAAACTTTTGCACCGGTAGCTAGTCTTGAGGCCATACGAATGCTCATAAATTTTTCATCTCACCTCGGCATAAAACGTTTTCAAATGGATGTTAAAACCGCTTTCCTAAATGGCTATCTTGAGCAAGAAGTTTTTGTCGAACAACCTCCGAGCTTTGTTAACAATGAGTTCCCTAACCACGTTTTCAAACTTGATAAAGCACTTTATGGATTAAAACAGACTCCAAGAGCCTGGTATGATAGACTTTCAGTGTTTATGTTAGAAAACGAGTTTTTACGTGGTTCAGTAGATAAAACATTGTTTATCAAGTCACAGTCTGAGGAACTGTTGCTTGTGCAAGTATATGTCGATGACATTATCTTTGGTGCAACAAGTAATGTCCTTTATAAGTACTTTTCGGATCTAATGACTTCCGAGTTTGAAACGAGTATGATGGGAGAACTTAGATTCTTTTTTGACCTCCAAATCAAGCAAAGTGAGAAAGGAACCATGATTCATCAACAAAAGTACTTAAAAGAAATGATTATTAAGTTTAGGTTGACTAGCTCGAATCCTATACCTACACTAATGGTCTCTAAGCTTAGTCTGGACAAAGACGAAAATGGTAAGAGTGTTAGTGAAAAGGTATATTGAGGTATGATTAGTTCATTTCTTTATTTGACCGCTAGTAGACCCGACATACAATTTAGTGTGTGTGTGTGTGTGCGCGCGCGGGTGTGTGTGCGCTTGTTTCCAATCAAATCCTAAGGAATCGAATTTCAAAGCCGTCAAACGGATTTTTAGGTATTTGATTGGAACACAAGAATTATATCTTTGGTATACAACTTATTATGATATTGATCTTGTTGGATTTTCGGATGCAAATTATGCGGGAAGTTCGTTGGATAGGAAGAGCACTTCGTATTGCTACGTTCTTAGGACCATATTTAATTTCATGGGCATCCAAAAAGAAAACCACCGTTGCCTTGTCCACGGCCGAAAGTGAGTATATAAGTCCTGCTCTTTGTTGTGCCCAAATTCTTTGGTGCGAGAACAATTACGTGATTATGGCCTTATTTTCGAAACCACTCCCATATTTTATGATAATACAAGTGCAATAAACATGTCGAAAAATCCTATACAACATTCACGTACTAAACACATTGACATAACTTACATAAGGCATCATTTTTTACGTGATCAAGTTGTGAAAGGTAATATATGTCTAAGCTTTTTTAGAACGGGAAATCAAATTGCGGACATTTTTACAAAACCGTTGGAAAGAGAAAAAATCGTAAAACTTCGGTTGAAAGTTGGTTTATTAAGTGACATATGACATACTTGAACTATTTTCCTTAAATGATTGACTAAAGGTACAAATAATGTGTAAACATATTAACAAATACATGATTATGTGCATGCAAACTAGACCGAAAATTTTGATTAAGCAACTTGCTTTATAATTGAGTCTGTGCATTGAGCCACGCACTTAATTCTTTATGTCACATCAAACAAATCTATCACACAACATCACTCATACTTACCATCTCTTACCCAACCACCCATATTAACCGTCCTTCTCCTCTTTATCCAACCAACCAAGCCTTCATTTATCATGTAAAAACCACCCAACTCTATTATCCCTCAATTAAAACAATTCTCCTCAACTTCCAAAAATTTCAAAAATCGTCAAAAATTACAAAACCACTTTTTTGTTTAAAAACTTTCAAATGTCTCCAAAATTAAAATTCAACCGTGAAGTGCAAAACCTTGTGAATTCTTTCAATCCTAAATACATTGCAAAACGAAAATGGCTTCCAAACTCGCTGCAAGTTCTGACGTTGTCACCTCAGCTACTGCCAAGCCCACTGTTACTCGAAAAAAACCATGGCGTCTAGAAGAGGTGGTCGTGGGGAGGCATGGGAGAGGTCGGAGATCTCCAATATCCTTGGCCTTGGATCCCGAAGTTGATGTTGATACTGATGATGAAGACCAGACTGGCTTTCAAACCGATAAGGAAAAGGAGAGTGGGGTTGAACCGAGTAAGAAGGAGAAATAAAAAGAGGGGGAACACAATGACAATGAAAAAGAGAAAGAAATTCCTGAAAAGGTGAATCAAAAGGAAAATGAAATTGAGGAGGAAATTGTTGAGAGTGAAAAAGAAGAAGAAAGTGAAAAACAAAACGAAGAAGAAGAAAGTGAAAAAGAAAATGAAGGAGAAAAAGAAGAAAAAGATGGGGGAGATGAGGAAGAAGAGGGTGATGTGGATGGAAAGGAAGAAGGAGATAATGATGAAAGTGAAAAGGAAGAAGATGGTGAGGAAGATGGAAAGAAAATTGAGAAGGAAAAGGAGGTTGAAGAGGAACTGTCCAAAAACAATGCAACAGAGGGCGTGCATGTTGAAAACGCCATCAATATTGATGATTGTGATGATGCAGAGAAGGTGTTTGATGATGGGATTGAACCATTGTTCTCACATTAAACACCTAGAACAAGATCCAAGCGTAAGATTGTTGAAATATTTGGTGATGATGATGATGATCAACTTGACGAGTCCCCTCCAAAACCCAAAACCAATACCAAAAGAAGAAAGGGGACGAGTTCCAAAACGTCAAGGAAACCACGCAATCCTAAACCAACCGCCTATGTGGAGGAGGATGAAGCTATTGAGGAAAAGGTTTCTCTCAACTCTTTCATGGATATGGTTATCACACCATTTGATGATACATTCAAAAATGATGTCCTTGATCACATTAATTCAATTGATCTTTCGGAAGATGTTTTTCAGCTATGTCACGGTATGCTGGCTTGTTGCTTCCACAGTGGAAGGAGGTACAAAAAATCATGGTATGATTCTTCTCCTGCCTTTAAATTATTCAAAGAGGCAATGTATGCTCAAGGCTGGGTTGATCTTCTTGACATGTATAGCCCCATGTACTTGTCGGAAGTGATCCAATTATATGCCACAGTCAAGGTGGATGTTGCCTCAGGAACTCTGCCAGCCTTTGTTAACCAAAACCATTTGTCTTAACCATCCAACAACTTGCTACCCATCTTGACGTCTCTGATGTTGGCATGTCCACTTATCCAAAGAGGGATTGGGGTGAAATTGATGATGTTACCTCCACCCAAGTCATGAAAGTCCTTCGCCCACACGATGACAGTGGCCCAACCAACATTTATGCCCTTGAATTTCCTGCCCCCATTAGGTTCATTTTTAACCTAATCTTTCGTAACCACGTCCCTAGCAATAACAGCCGTGGAAGGTGCTCTCTCCTTGAGATGCTCCTTATCCATCACATAGTCAAACATATCCCAATTAACCTTCCTTGCCACATGTTCCATCGAATTCATGAGATGTCCACAGAATTTCAAAAAGGGCATTTTGATAAGAAATATGTGGTTTCTTATGGCATGTGGCTCTCCATTATCTTTGAGAAGGAGAACTTGATGATGAAAGGCAGCCCTGCCATAGAAAAACTCAGTGATGAAATGACCCCGAGCTTGCTTTCTCGTATGACTATGGAGATTAGAAATGGGAAATTGGTAAAGAAGTATAAGGGTGATGGCAACTATTGGGTCCACTGTTTATTTGGGTTCGGTTAATTCAAAGTTGGACAGGTTTATTGAGCTTACTACTCGATTGGTCAATGACAATGTTATGCTGAAGGAAGAAAATGAGAAGCTGAAAGATGAAGTGGTTGATCTCAAAACCATGAATAAAGATATCTTTTAATGATTTGATCGTCTTGATGGCAAAAAGCCACGAGATGATGCTTAAACCATGGCTTTTCCCTTCCCTTATCCTAAAAACATTTGGCTCTCTGTTTTTAAGACTCTTTTGCAACTCTTTACTATTTTCTTTTAATTTACTTGAAAAATTTGTGTGTTTTTAATCGAGCGGTTATATGAACATATTTTATCTCCCCTTGATGATGTCAAAAGGGGGAAGTAGTTCATTATATGCTTATGTGTGATCTTTTAACTCTTAGGCTAACGTTCACTGTAAAAATTATTTTAGTTACCATGATAAGGATGTCCTACTTAGCCAAGCATGTTGACCCATTCATATCTTGATCATGTTTTTTGAATTATGTCTTATGTTGAAAGGCCAAAAGACCGACTAACCATGGGCTAAGGGGGAATATCACACATGTTTAAACTTGTCATCATCAAAAGCGGAATTTGTTAGAACACATTTGGTTGATGATGCCAAGTTCTTATTGTCATTTGATTGTTTGCTCTTAGTTATAGTTGATTAGTGTTTGAAGCAATCAATGTGTGGATAAGGGAAATCACCCACGCGATGCTTTTATTTCATAAAAACATTCTCCTTTTTTAAAATAGTCGCCACTAAATTTTAGGTGAAATTTAGAAACCGATTTTTTAGAGATTTAGGTCCTTGTGAGATTACGTGTTAGTAAGTCAAATTAAATTCTTTTAATAAAACACCCAACCCCGCCCGTTACGATAACAGTCTCTACTAAATAAAACAATAGTTATTTGGCTATATGTCACATGCGAATATGCAATCGTTGTTTTAAACCCTAACATGTGAATTTCATTCTATGTCGATTTAATACACATTTAACTTGTCAAGTTATTTAGTATGCGAATGTTCATTTAACTATTCTAGTAAAAATAAACATCCAAAAGGGGATTAGAAGTAAACTTACTCTAGCGGCGCTGCATAAATTGTTAGTTTATTGCAATAAATACAATAAAGCTAATAACAATCGTAAAATAACGCAGACAAATGAACCAAAACAGGCCTCTAGGCCGAACCAAACTCACGGCCAAATGGCCCTAATAGGTTCAGGCATAACCTATTCTAGGTCAAGTTGGATTCCTATCATGTGATATGATTCGATGCACAATTATAACGAATTAAATAAAGCATACAAGCTATTAACTCAAACAATACCACACGATTACAAAACATTCAAACGCAATCAACAATCGACAAATTCTGAGTCAAAGGTGGGGGAAGTCACATGGCCCAAGGGTAACGCTCGACCGAAACTGGCATGACCCGTACCAAAATAATAATCACGTGAATTCATACGATAATTGCAACATATTATTATTACTTCATAAAAAAAACTTGCGATTTAAATTAAATAAACTACTTAGATATTCTATCTAACAAATTCAAAAAAACTAAGCATGTGATCATACAAATTAAAGAATGCACAAATACAAACTAGGCTAATTTCATTATCGAATTGCAAATCGTTTGATGTGTCTATTTTATATACGATTTATCCCCCTAATTTAGCTTGGTTTTACTTGTTTATTGTACTCTTATTAGTGTTTTTATGAGCTAATCCCGTGTTCTAGGTATTTTGCTTGTGTTTAGTATATTTTGTAGGGAATGAAGCATTCGGTAGCCATTTCTCGTCAAATGTGCAAATATCGAATTCACGAGGCTAAGTAGAAACTGGATTGCATCATGATTGGATCATGCAAGCAAAAAAACTTGGACTGATGATGAAATGTGGAAGATTGGCCCAAAATTCAAAGTCAATAAATCATCAAAAGTCAAATGTAAACAAATGAGAAAGAAAGCCCAAAAATGAAGTCAAAATGATCATGTGGAAATTGCATGCTTAGGATTCCACATTTTTTGCAATAAGTCGGACACTTAAAGGCACTTAAAGACGTAGCATTGGATTCCCCCGGGTAATTAATCAAGAATTGAAGACTCATAGCGGAATTCACACGTCCCCGATCTGGGTGGCCTGTCCCCGATCGGGGTGACCTTTCCCAAGCTATTTACGTTTCACCTCTAGTTTAATATAAAAAGGGGAGCTAATCCCGACTCCTAGGACATCTCATTATATACACTTCATATACATTTTACATCTTTCTCTTATCTTTCTCCTTAGTTTTCAGAAATTAGATTTAGTTTACATTTTGTATTCACAAACAATCATTTAGTTACAATTGCAATTTCAATACAAGTTTCTTTTGATTAGTATTGTTGTTCTTTCTCGAGTTGGAATCTCATATCGGTAATCATTTCATTCTTGTATTTACGTTGTTATTTCTTATGTTAGTTTATTTTGTTATCTCATTTATATTTGTTATTTAGCTATTAGTTGTTTACATTTCTTTTATAGTAATTTTATGTTAAGTCATTTAAATTTTAGTAATTACATTTCCATTCACAATTTTGGTTAGCACTTCATTATTAATTTATTCTCTTGTTCATTTTATCTAGTTTAGTTTATCATTATTTTTCCTTTCCATATTTTAAGTCTTTACATTTATTTTATTATGTCTATGTTTATCATTTCAATCTTAGTTACTTTTACTTTTAATATGAGTGGGTAGTTTTCTTTTGTCTAGGTATTAGGGAAGCCATGCATAAATAATATTTACATCATGTTAAATTAGAATGTTTTAACTTAGCATATTTGTTTCTATCACATGCTTGTTTTATAATTTTTAGTCTTAGATTATTGATCATAATCTTTGATTTAATGTGTTAACACATTCTATAAGTCGAGAGGCACGGATTTATATTAGACTAAGCATGTTATAGTAGACTGATCTAGCCATAGCGAGAGCTCGTTAGAACCCGTTCTATGGTCGACAATAATATCGAGAGGTGGTTGTCAATAGACCTAAACATTTATCTTTATTATGCATTTCTAGTTTAGCATGAATTGTATTGTTATTCATGTGTGACCCGACTCCCCTAGACTCCTTTAATCATTATTATTTTAATTATCATTTTATTCACCTTTCCATTCACTAAACCAAATCCAAACAAAAAGTAAACCGATCTTGATAGGAATCTATCCATAGCATTTCGTAAAGAAACTTCCGTTTCTCTGTGGTTCGACACCTACCTTACTATATTCTTTTGTTAGCCAAGTCTAAGGTAATTTATCTTTGATAGGTGTGCGACCGCCTCATCATCGTTAAAATCGAGTTAAAAAACGAATTAAAGATGAGGGTTGGGACGCGCTACCTTCAACCTATGAGGCGTTTTTTAGCGTCTTTTTTATGTTATTTTAGTCATCGAATGTTAATAAGACGGTGTTAAGCACGCAGTCTTAAACTAGCAAGAAATTAGGTGATAGAAAAGATGAATTCATTAATTAAAAGAGATTATCGATTTAAATTACAAATTAGATTATGTATGACCTAGATGTGTAATGAACTCATATGTATGACCTATATGTCTAATTAATTAAGTTATTAAAATTGTTAATTAGTCATGTTATTATGAATTCGTTTATATTATTACAGATTTAGTCATAGAAATATACCTAATGTCTAATCAAATTAACAAATTAAACTATTTTGTCAATTAGTCAAATTCATTAAATCATAAGTCTAAATTAGTCAAAAAAGTGTGCGTTGGCCGAAATACAAGGAAGAAAAGAATTAAGACTCGATTTCATCGATTTGCAACTCGAATTTAAATTCATTAATGAATTGCCTTCTTACGAACACGAGGATATGTAAATGAATGGAACCACTTCGATCACTTCAAACGAATTATAGGGTTCCATCCAAGTCAACGCGGGTGTTCATAATGGTACTTTAACTCATACTCATAACTAATGCTAAGTTCAATTTAATAAACAAAATTGAATGATAAATAAACGATACGAAGTACATAATTAAATAAATTACGTAAAACGAAAATAAAAGGGAAGAAGGAAGGTATTTTTGGCACCCTCAACTTACATGTATCATTGATCAATATCTTTGGATCATAATCCATTGTAAGGTTTTATCCCGAGGGGCCATCGTCAACGAAAACAATTGAAATTGAAACTTTGAAAAACACGAAACACTCCCTTATGCATCGAATTGAGCAGCCAACTTCAAACGCTCACCACGACTTCATTTCTCAACGAAAATGATATTTGAAAGATTTTTTAGAAACTAGAAAGAGTGAATTTTGTGAATATTTAAATAGATCAGAGGATTTGAGATGATTTTAGCACGAAAAACGAGGTAGAAGAAAACACAGAAACTCGAAAACAGAAAGTAATGCTCTGTTTTCAAGCGGCTGTTTCGACTCGATCTTAGGGTTTTTTGGGAGATTTATGAGTATGTAGGTTATGGGTAAGGAGTAATGATTGCTAAGGATTGTTAATGGTGAAGGTAGATGGGTATTTATAGGGATAAAAATAGGTTAGAAGTAGGGTTTGTGAGGAGAAAAGCAGTCGGGTTAGGAGAGCTCTTAACTCGGTTTTTGGGGTAGATTCTATAGGTTTTTGGCTAGGGTTTGTTAGTTTAATTAGGGTTCAAGGTAGTATGATGTATGTAGGTAAGTTTGGAAGCTCATAAAGGAGGAAATCGAGTCCAAATTGGACTTGAAAACCGCTGCCAAAACAGAGCACAGGAAGGGGCTGTTTTCGGTTTATGGGCTAGTATTTGAGCAAGGTTTTGGACGAGCTTGGGTGGTCATCATTGGGCTAGAGGCTAGTGGTTGTGCGGGCTAGACATTAGTGGTTTAGGTGGGCTAGAGGGAGGTCGATATTGTAGGTGTTTGGGTGTGTATAAGTGTCGGGTTTGGGGCTGCTTGAACACTGGTTCTGGGGTGTTGGATGGGCTGCTTTGTGTCGAACTATTTGGGGGCTTGGAATTTGGTCGGGTCATGGGGTCGAACCTGGGTTGGGTGGTTGTATGGGTAGATGGGTTAGCCTACTCGAAATTCGTGTCAATTCGCAAAGAAAACGGGCTTAAAAATCGAGCTAAATACGAGCCCCAAATCACATGTTTAATCAAGTTTTCAACTTGTTTTAAAATTTCGAAATTTGGTTTTTCAAATAACATATTTTCAATAAATTAAATTAAATAAATTCAAATTAAATAAATAAAATGAATTTGAAACATTTAACTTAAATATCATTTAAATTAAATAAACGAATAAAATATTTTAAAACAAATCATTAATAAACTGTTTCATCGACGACGTCCTTTTTACATCGTAAAACGAATCAAAATAACGATATGGTCAACTTAAATCATACATGTTGTCCTATCATCATCGGGTGTTTGATGCGATTTCTATAAATGCCAGTATCGACAGATACAGGTATCTACACAATGGACTCCCAACCATCCCAAAATGATCAAGATAAAGTCAAGACAAAGAAATACTATAACCTTAGTTGAATGTTGTAAATGAGTAAGTGTAACATTCTCTTAGTGTCAAGTGGATGCAAAACCATGCAACAGTGCTCTGCACTGTGGTTTTTGGTACTAACGTATAGAGGAATTTTCAAACGAAATTCAAATGCTTCAATCTTTACAAATTTCATACTTTCAAAGATTAAACATTTAAAATACAAAGTTTTGAAATCAAATCTGAAATTTAAGATCACAAATTGCTTAAATCAATGGCTCTAGAAATTTTTATCTTACCTTTTACCAAAAATGGCAATTTGAAGTTGTCAAAGTTTAAAGTGAAAATGCTTTTTGCCATTTTTGTAAAATGTCACTTATTGAGTGTTTGGGGTTTAGTTTTTTTCTGAAAAAGGCTAAAGTTTTGTGTGCTCAATAAACCTCTAACACTTACCATCACTCAAGGCTACTATTTGTTAATTTGATTTTGTTACTTTAAAGTGTACCTTCTAAGTGATCAAATCCATTATAAATAATGTGCCTTAGCATCATTTATTTCTTAAGACTTTCCAAAGAATTTATTAAAAACTCTTGCAAATCATTTGTGCATTTATAAACATTTTTAGCTTTAAAGTCTTCAAAAATGTAAACCTTCAAGTATCAGTTCGCTGCACTGTGACATAATGAGTTTGTTCCATGATGCTCGTGTTTAAGTCTTAATCGTGATCTCCATTCATTAAGTTAACTCTTAAGATTCAAAGACTCTGTAAACCTGTGGGATAGAACACAAAAACTTTTGAAGCGAAGTAGCTTTAAGTTTAAGTGCAATCGGGGTTGATTGACGAGTTGTTTTAATTGTACGGGTTTAGATGTTTGAGTAAATTTCGAAACAAGCAATAAAATAACGGTTGGACGTAGGTCTCGGAGTAAAGGCTGAACCAATTTTTAAAACATCGTTTGTTTGATAATTTACTTTTACTTTCCTTTACTTTATTCATTGTCGTTCAATTTTACCAGCAGTTATGTGTCACAGTCATCAATACTGTGACATAAACTTGTTGTACCTTCTTGTGAACTTAACATTCATTAAGTTTCTCAAGTTAACTGCTTCACATATCTTACTTGTGTTATAAATTAACCAAGCAAAGACAAAATTTTTAAAAGGTTTGGCTAATTCACCCCCTCCCCCTCTTAGGTGTCAATTGTTCTTAACTCTTCACTACAAGGTTTGCGGAGTAGGGTTGTCGGTAAGGAAGCACAAGTGGTGGGAATATGCATTCAACTTTATAGGGTTGTGGGCCTTGTTGCTATGAAGGATGTCTCCGAAGCTATAACATCCTTCAAAGGCAAGGCGTATGGTGCAGCCAAACAAAAGGCAAGCATAGCTATAAAATATGCCTAAGGGTGTCAACAAGGTGTTGATCACAACCCGTCGACTAAGTGGCAAATTCTAAGTGCCAGGAACAAGTTGACAGAAGAGTTATCGCGGTTGCCTAGTGATCTTATCGGATTGATGCGTTAGTGATACTATCAGCTTCGTTGGTCTAGCAAGGCGCGACAAGGATGGCAATCCTGGCACCATTTGAAGGGATAATAAAAATAAATAAAATTGTTGTAGGCAGTAGTTGAACCTGAAATCCTTTAATACCATGAGATTTGCCAATGTGCTACTACAGCTTTAGTGTTTATTTAAAGGAAATAAATTAAATATCAGCATCATACCATTACATAAGTAAACACGAAAAATTGGGAAGTAATGTTTTTAAAATAATAACTTTAATTCTCTTTATTTCAGTCCAAGATTGACTAATGGGCAATTACAAGTACATATTTAATGTTAACTTTAATTTTCAAAAAGCAAATAAATAACAATTACTCGATCAGTTAACATGAACCATAGTTTAAATCCGTCAATAAAAAGGTAAAACAATAGAAAATTTTGCATAGGTTGGCTAAAATATAAATAGAACTAAAAATTTGATCGCTTCCATCATGGATTAATGGTCAGGATCGGAAGGTATAATCAGATAATCATATAACTTTAAGGAGTAGATAATATAAACCAGGAGGATGAGACTATTGGGATTTCCAGGGTTGTTTGGAGGCTGAATTTGTGAGGGGTAAACATGTGAAAAATATGATCAAAGTGACTGACTTTTTGTTTGTTGTGTTCTTGGGTTGTTTGAATAAGTTATACAGTTTCTATTATGTACTCCTTAGTTACTAGGAAATGAAGAAATTATTTCACTCTTAGATGCAATAGATATCCTATAAGTATATAACCCACCGAAATTTGCAGTCTCGCAGGGAGCCCGCCAAGTAAGGTTGTTTATTAGGCCGTGGCTATGAAGGATGTCTCAGAAGCATTAACATCCTTCAATGACAACATGTACGGTGCAGCAGAACAAAATGCTAGCGACATAGCTATGANAACATGTACGGTGCAGCAGAACAAAATGCTAGCGACATAGCTATGAAATATGCCAGAGGGTGTCAACAAAGTGTAGCTCACAACCCGTCGCCTAAGTGGCAAATGTTGAGTGTCGTTGAACCTGGAATCATTAACTCAAGAGATTTTCCAATGTACTACTACAACTTTGACTTTATATTATTGAAACATAAATTTATATAAATCAAAACGGGAAACCCCAAGAAACGATATCGTGCTAGCCGCACCTCGATTTGCACTAAGAATTGTGTGACGCAATAATTTTAACTGGAAAGATATAAAAAAGTTTAACAAAAAAGTAAAAAGTGTTTCATTTATCGAGGGTGATCGCCCTTGATAGCTTCCCGTTTTGCCACTAATTGTAGAGTCGTAATCTTCCTGTATTACAATTTCTTTAATTGGACTATTAGTAATTTTGCAACAGTTAGCAAGGTTTGATCACTGAACTTGATGGATAACTTTAAGGAGCACATATAAATAGGAATGGGATTTTTTGATGCTGAATATGTGAAAGATAAACAAATGAAAAATATGATCAAAGTGTCGACCTTTGTTTTTCTGTTTTGTTCCGTTTAAATTGTTTAAATAGAGTTATACAGTTGCTTCAATATACTCCATAGTTCTAGTTACTATGAAGTTAAGAAAGAATTGTTAATTTCTATAATACATCATATTTATGGTCTTAGGCTACTCGACCGAGTGTGGGGTACTCGACCGAGTAGCTGTCGTGAGTAGTTTGTCAGAGTTCTGTTTGTTGTGAACTCAGGAAAGTGAGTTAGCACTCAGTAGAGTATGGCTTACTCGATCGATTGTCCTACACTCGGTCGAGTGTGTCATACTCGATCGAGTGGCTCGTACTCGACCGAGTGTCCGGTTCGCTAGGGGTTTTTCGGTGGTTTTGATTAAGATAATTATAGGAGTATAAAAGGGCGTGTTAAGCATTTCTAAATCAGTTCCTAAGTTTCTCTTAAAACTCAAACTACGTACACAGCTTCTCTAATCTTCCTAATCATCTCAAAGGCTAGGGTTAATCGATTGTGAGTCTTTGCATCTCGTTTTCCTTGTCGATTTCGTCGGTAAGTCTCTAGCTTTCTTCTTAGTCGGTGTATGGTTTTCATTAGAGTTTTTCGCAAACCCTAATTTGGGGGTTTAGAGTGTTGGTCATCGTATGTGTTGTTGATTGTTGATTATTGTGTTGTAGGTGATGATGTGTTGTTCGTTGTGCGTTCGTATGAGTGGCTGCGGCATAATGGATTGCAAAAAGGTAGGGTTTCCCTGCTCAGTCGATTGTAGAACAGTATGTGGTATAATGTGATGATCTTTGCGATTACTTTATGGTTGAGTTATATTGATTTTATGGTATTGATGTGTATATTGGTGTTGGTGTTAGTGTTGGTGTTGGTTTGTGAGCCATTGCGAAAGATGGTCTCACCCCAATTGTTCGCCTCTTGTGTTTCTCGACGCAAGGGGGATGTGCACATTAATGGACTTGGGTTCGCTCATGCTTTCAGTGGGGCTTAGGTTGTACGACTGCGGTCCCCACTGGCGGCGAGGATTACTTGTTTCAATGGGTAATATTGCAGGGCTACACCACCCGGGATGTAGTCAGTTACTGGTTACTATAGAGTATGGAGATTGGTTACGGTTATTATGATTATTTCAGTTTTGCTATCATATCATGTTGTTGTATAGTTGACTGACCCCGTTTATGTTTTCAAAACTGTGGTATTTTGTATTTTGTATTTTTGAGTTTTGTAACCATTTTTAATAAGTTAACCTTTAATTATGTTTCATTATGGTTTCTGTGATGTACACTACCTTGGGTAACCGAGATGGTAGCACTTCCATATCTTGAGGTAGTCCTTGGTAAGGTACCTTGGGGTATGGGGGTATTACAATTGCACCCTAAGATGTCGAAGTTTACCTCTTCAGAGCAGATAGGCAAACGACTCAAAGCTTATGCCAGATTGAAAGTTCAAGGGTCGATATGAGCAGAAGATTGGATCAAACTAAATGAAAAAGAATAACTTTTCATTCACCATCTCAGCCCCACGTTCTAATTAAATAAGTCTTGTGCTTGAAAATGAACGATGGTCGATGCTAAGCCTGTAAGCTACAAACCTACCAAGTACCAACGCATTCGTAGACAGAAAGTTGTTGAATTTGATGCCACATGAGGACTATCTTGGGTTGCCAGACCTGATCATGGTAGAGGAGCCAATAAACTATATTGGACTAATCAGCAATCTCGCAGTCTGAAGAAATATGAATGCCCCTCAGTCCTCAGGCCTCAAGCAACCAGTAAGTCGAGCTGCTGTATGGTTACTAGGAAATGAAGAAAGGATTGTTGATTGCACCCGAACATGCAATGGTGAAGGGTGAGGAATCCAAGTACCTAAGAGGCGGAGGGGGTGAATTGAAGGAAATCACATACTGTATGTGAACATTCTGATTTTATTAATTAACATCTTAATTAAATGGATCTATATACATGCATGCATAACAAATAAGATGAATAGAAGAAATATGTTCTTACATATTATAATTAGGGTTCATTGGGCACAATCTAAGTCACCTTCTTAGATTGATCTTGAGCTTATGAATGCTGGAAGATCCTCCAAAACCCCTTTTCAAATCTTCAAGTCTTCATGTTCAATAATATGAACATCTCCTCTCGGATTGTGCCATGACAAGCACTCTTAACCCAAATACTATTTTAATACTAGAAATATGTATTTGTTTACCTTAAAATCTCATTCTAATATTATGTAAATACTACTATAGTATTTCGGTTTGTATTAGATGAAATGAACAAATATAAAACTCAAAACTCTTTTGTGTTTTGGAGAGATTTGCATGTATCTTCATACAAGCATTTTTAGTGTGTGAATGAATGATAATAAGAAAAACAAAAACTGATTTTTGTTCTTGTGAATGAATGATAATAAGAAAAACAAAAACTGATTTTTGTTCTTCATATGGCACGGTTTGATGAGCATTGGGGAAGGGTGAGCATGTTCCCCTTTTCCTCTTATCAAAACATGGGATGGCACAAAAGTTGGCATGCTTGTTTTATTGTGTTTTATGTAAAACAAAACCACAAAAAACCTACTCATAATAACAACCAGTTTTTAGGCATAAAATGGACCTCCATTTTATCTTATGTAATTTGTCAAATGTATAATGTGTGATATGTG
>VHZZ01012202.1:9497-21558 GCA_009801015.1 Silene noctiflora | reverse complement strand
AAAATAAACTAATGTACTTTATAGTACTTATTCCTAATTTCTAAACATACTAGGATATGACTCCTTATGCAAGAAGTCTCGACACCACTACCTTGGATGTCAAGTAAACACGTGATCTTAGTCTGAACAATATTGGAGCATTTTGAAGAGTCCTGGTGAAGGTTCAATAATCTTCATTACGACAGATTCCACTCCAAGTTAACATATTAACTTGTCTTGAGCCAATTTAGAACCCTTCAACTAACTTGGAAATGTCACGATTAATTAACACTTCATTGTCAGTCATTGCTCCTGCATCATAATCTTCATTCTGGTTCATGTGGAATAGTCTCTTTATGTTGTTAACATTGGGGTAATGTGTGGTTATATGCAATAGTGTCTTATGAGAATTTCTTAAAGTGAAAATTGATTTCTGTATTCGGAATAGATATTTGTTAAAATCCTTGGATAAGTTTTAAAACTGTATATAAGAAACTTAATAGGCTGGGTCTAGAGTAAGCGGTTTCTCCCTTTCCGGGTGGATTAATGCAGTAAAGAAAGCTAGTGTCTTCAATCTGATTGATCGGACTTGAGCCTTTTCTTATGACCAAGATGTGACTCAGTTCAGTGTAGCGTTCGCTTCTCTACCCTTGCCCCGGTTGGAGCCCACCCATTCCTTTCATGCAATTACGAGATCGAGCGGGGGACTGAGAAAAAAAATCCGATACCATATTTAGATGTAGGATGTAAGCCGGCACTTAGCTGGATGGACCAGAGAGTTAGAAGGATGGTGTGATACCAGTGCTAAACTAAAGGTTGCCTATTTCTGTTCAACCAATTCTCACTCTTGATCCGTGCTACAAAGTCTCCTTTTTTCCATTCTTCCCGAGATTATTTCTACTTGTTATCAAAAGAAATACTCCCTCCCATCCACACCAAGTACCCACTTTTCAAAAATCTCCTTTACATATTTGTGGGCCATTGACAGTTTGGCGTGGATGGGAAGGCAGTAATTAAGAATGTTTTGTGTCTGAATTACGCAAAAATTACTCCACTTGTTGACTGCGTTGCATCCTTTTTATCATGGAACCTACTGAATTCTGTTCATGTCTAAGCAGGGAAGATGACAAAAAAAAAGTTTTGCTTGGGCTAGGAGGCGGACATTATGTACCACGCCATATGGACATAATTATGTAAGCTGTATTCCTTAATCTTCTTATTATGAATGTGAAGTCATTCAATGTTATTCTGGAATCTTTTTTTCTTCATGCATCACCCTATACAGCTTCCCTATAATATTAACACAAGGGTTAGTGCCTTGTACATCTGACCCTCTTTTTAACCCCACCATATGCAGATCCCCATAAGGCACTGTGGTAAAGCTGTTGTATACTCTTTAATTTTTCATTCTCTACATATGCAAAACTACATGCATGCATAGTGTTAGCTGTTAATTGTCATTTTAATTCATGGCATTTATAATCTTAGTTATTCCCAAACAAACTATGTTTTGTATTCTATTATATTGTTGTTATATAAATTCTCCTTCCACATTAACTTATGTGCATTTAGATAAACCTACGCATTGACCTCTAGATAGTGTTATGCCGTGGGGACACATCTGTATTCAGGTTAGTCATGATTCTTAGACCATCCCCAAGCAAGGTCTCGCTAACTAAGTCGCGACCCATGTTTATCTCTTAATCCCACCTTATTTATCTTGACCCACTTTTACACTCCCAAGCAGAAAGTCGCGACCTAGGTCACCAACCCAATCATTTTCCACTTTCCAACATTTTCAATCATTTTCCACCCAACAAAAACCTCTCTCTTATACTTTTTTAATTACACCTATTTACTAATAAATTATAGATATTTGTGTCCAACAAATAAAAACTCGCCATGTGTCGGGTTACAAGAAATATGTAGAAGGTCACTCCATGACCTTATTTGGGTGGAGGTCATGCTAATTTTTGGATTAAAAGGTGATTAGGGTGACCCACCCCCCTCATGACCTACTTGTCCACCTTGCTTGGGGGTGGTCTTATGAAGGAAGAAAGTGTTTAGGTCATCCATTGTTGTGGCGGAGTTTGTGTAAGAAGTCACAGAGTTCTTTCTTAGTGTGCTGTAATATAGAGTAACATTGTGTTTAAATCTGCTGTTTGGAAGGACAGTGAAGTGTAACTCTGGGGAAGTGAGGTAATCATTTTTGCCTTTCCAAACGGCAAGGGAATACAGAATCTTGAAATGCACTTGTCTTTGTTGAAACCTGTGGAATAATCTACTATGGAGTATTATGTACTGTAACATGAATTCGAGTGAGAATTATGAGCTGATACATGTGGTATATTCGAATTGTGTGATTATGTGCTCTACTATTCTTAATCCTTTAAACAACTCAGTTACTGGTATATATTGTAATGATTACAGGAAAGAAAATGTTTGGGTAGGGCATCTTCTTTCTGGATATTCCTTGCCGATGGATGATCCGGGCCAATCAAATGTAGAATGTGATGCTAAAAATGTCGGTGGCACTTGGAAAGAAGCTATCAGAGCTGCTTCTGAGGCTACTAATGCTGGTTTCCCTGGAGGTGAAATTTTGGCTCATCTTGATCAAAAGTGAGTGTTCAAAGCTTTTAGTCAATCTTATATGGCATATTATTTAACCTTTCTGATGTTATTCTTAAACCAAGGTGATTCTAAATCTCAGTTTCCAATTATTGTTGAAAACTTGAGAATTTGATCATTAGTTGCTTGGAAAAATTAAGTCTTATTGAAGCAGCTAATTAAAAAACGGAGAGGGGATTCACACTTGATACAGATTTATACATTCGTGTCAAATAAAGATTATTTTTACTTTGTTAAAGTTATCGTGAAATATGCTGAAGATACTGCAAGATTAAGCACTTGTTGTTTGACACCATAACTAAAATGGTTTATACTTTATAGTTCACTCTTTTATTAGAATGTCTTGTCCTTATTCCTTCTATACCAGGGAGGAATTACGGAATTTGGGAAGGGAGTTTATTTTGTTAAAGATGGTCACATACTCACGTGATTGGGTGATTAGCCTTTTCTGTTTTACTTCAAGCTACAATTTAACTCTGGTTGCTTGTGGAATGCAGAAGCTTCAAGGGGTGGCAGAGAAATGCCATCGCTGCGTTTCTCAAGGAACAAAACATCAAGATAGGCAAGCCAAGTGATTTCAACTCATGAGACATCTCTCACTTTCATGGGTACGTCCATCGCAATTTACTTCATAAAAGAACATACTTGTACATGACCTGAAGTGTTATGCTCGGCTCGTTGACTTTAATGGCCCTAAACCAGAGTTGACTATTTGTCTCCGGTATTTGCCCTCGGTTGGAAGTGGAGGCATTTGTTCGTTGGGTACGATCTTGATCTCCTCGCGATTTAGATAAACGACCATCAACTGCTCAAGATTACCATCAATTACTTGGTTTATTGGTTCTAGACTCTAGTGGTTAGTAATAGACCCTTTTTTTTTGAATTATTATTATTGCCGAGATTTATCATTTCTCACCAAGAATGATCAAATGTTATGTCACTGAATATTAGAATAAGATGATGCATAATTTTTTTAACTATATTCGATGGTGAATATAATCAGCTAAGTTTGTTGGTAAATTTAGAAGGGGGAAGTGTGATGCTATGAGTAAGAGGTGGCAAACGGGTCGATGAGGTCGAGTTTGGGCTAGGACAATTTGGGGTTGGATCATTTCGGGTCTGCTAGACGTTTCAAGTCGGGTCGGCTCAATTTCAGATGTCAAGTTATTGGTTCATTTGGGGTTGAATCACACTTCAAATAAGGTCATTTTCAGATATTGATCATTTTGGGTTGTGGTCGTTTCCGAATCCATGGTTAAAATTAGATTTGGCAAATAAACCCGAACCCGAAAAATGGATCGAAAATATCTGAATTGGTAACCGCGAACACCCGATATCAGTAACCTGAATAGTACCCGAAACCCGACTCAATTCGAATTGAACTGAAATTGAACCGAATTCAATAATAACCGATTGATACTCGAACTTGAATATACCGAATTGATAAGAACTAAGAAGTGAACCGATAGACCTGAATTATAAATACTTATTTTACAAAAAAACCCACATATTTTAGGGGTTTTTTCATTAATTGTTTATTTATTAAATGGTATTATGAGTTTTTGTATACAAATTGAAAAATAAAAGGTACATTTAAGCTAATTTTTTTAGCTCAATTTCGGATGTCAAGTTACTGATGTTGACCCCGCCCGAACTGCATTGGACTCGAAATAGTATAAATTGATTAAAGTGGCCAACCGAAATGAACCCGATCGAAACCGAACCGAAACCGAAACTAAGGTCAGCGCCGATTTAAGCCGAATTGATTTAACCCGATTCGAAACCGAACCGAATGACCTATTTGCCAGGTCTAATTAAAATACTTTAATATTCACTGATGTGACTACAAAAGATTGTCTTTCAAGTTTAGTTATTTATTAGGGAAAATTATGTTTTTTCACCATGTTCCATTTTTTACAAGTTGCCACCTAATTTGTTCAAGTCTACAAATAACCATCTAACTTTTGTGTTTATCCACACCATTTTCACTTATTTTATATTCTTGTGACGTTTTTGTGTAATTATCAACTGGATTTCATTTTAGCGATTTCCGATTATTTTCATGACCAAACTACCCCTTACTAGTTACAAACACACTTAATTATTTCACATTCACCACTCTCATTCATCCAAAATGAAACAAAACCCCCCAAACCCCCAAACAAACCCAAAAATCGTTTACAATTGCATCCAGTGTTCTTCCTTATTTACTCATTTGAATTATGCATTTACCAAATCATCAATCTGAGCTCAAACGAGCTTCAGATTCCGAGTAAGTAGGGAGGACTTCAAAATATTATGAAGTTTTGAAACCAATGATCATTTTATTATGAAGTTTTGAAACCAATGATCATTTTAATCTCTTCCCCTATATACTAAGGCTCTGTTTGGCAAGGCATTTCAGATACCTGATTTGGTCAAAGTAGTTTTTTTGACCAAATTTTCAGGTACCTTATTTGTTTGTAAGCATTTGGTAAGTAGCTTATTTAACCAAATAAGCTACCGGAAATGAAATGCTAGTTAGAGTAGCATTTGAGATTTCAGGTATCTGATTTGATTAAATTTCCCCTTTTTACCCCTTAAATCTATACTATTAAATAATTCTCATATCCTTTTACGTCATTTTATCAAAATCAGTTACCTCTTCAGTTAGTTTGCCAAACAGTTTTTTATATAATCAGCTACCTTACCAATTCATAATTTTCAGCTACCTTATCAGTTACCTTTTTAGGTTTCAGTTAGCTTTTTAGTTTCCAGCTACCTTTTCAGGTTTCAGCTACCTTTTCATACCAAACAGAGCCTAAAAGAATAGGTGAATTTACAAATTTTTCCTCCAAAAAGCATCTTTTTAAATAAGGAAACTGAAAATTAAATTGTTTTTACTAAATAAGGAAATTAATAATTATAATATATTTCATTATACATTTATTTTCATTAAAATTAATMTTTTCATTAAATTATATATTTTCACTAAACATTAAACTATAATATTTTAATTAAAATATAAATAAATAATATAAAACTAGAAACTATTAAATCTTTTATTGATGCTATTATTTAAAAATGACTTGACTCATACTATGTAAAACAAAACTATAAATCGTTTTGATTACTTTCAAGACAAAAAGAAATTGAGAGAATTTATAAAATTGGAATCGTTAGCTTTGTGATATAAAAATACTTACTTTAAAAAAAAAATCATTTAAGCACATTACTCAATTTTCTTGGATTAATTTTTTTTTATTTTTTATTTATTTTTTCCGAAGCAAAATACAATAACGAGAAATGAACAATTAATGAGCTACCACTATTATTTTACAGCTCAATTTTACTCGGTTTTTTTGAATAATTTTGCAATTCAATTTTTTTTTTCTCATATCAAAATATAATTACGTGAATTATGAAAAATTAATAAGGTGTTAATTTATGATTAAGTAATACAAAAATAAAACATCTATAAAAACCGCGCATTTATTGCGCGGGATTTAAAGTAGTTAATTATTCATTACCATGAATAAGGTTTTCAGCATCTCAATCTTAGTTCTATTGTTAGCTTTAGTAGAGCAGTTTGTACATGTAGTCTGAAGGGGTCTCTGGTTCAGCTACTGGTTGTGTATATCTTTTTTAACTGATTCTTTCGTGTTATTTGGGCGTAGCCGCATAGCCCGGTTAGTAATGAGAATTGAACTCTAGACCTCAAGATTATATACAAAGCAAATAACTATTCAACCACTTATGCTTATTGTTCAAATAGTTACTAGAATACAACATATCCTACAACAAGTGGTATTATCCTCAATTATTACAAAGTACAACAAGTGGTATTATCCTCAATTATTACAAAGTAAATTTAATGAAATCTAAAGTATTTTGGAGAAAAAAATCAACGTAAAACATTACATTTATTGGGAAAAATATCGATCTAACCAATTAATTTGCCATTTTATTTTACTTTCTACAATAGTAGTGTAGAGAAAAAAGTTTTAAAATATTAAATTTTTTTTGATAAAAATAATGCACGCACTGAAAAAAAATTCGATGCCCCCTTGAACAAAATTTCTGGGTCCGCCCTTGGTCATGCTGTAAATTGTTTTCTTTACCCTTACCTATCCTCCGTATTCCGATCTCCTATCTTCCACCCAAGTACCCATCCACCACCATTAACAGTAAAAACCGTAAATTAAAGTCTCTGTTATTTTTACGATAAGCTTGTTTAGTGTATCTATCTAACTTAAAACACAATCCAATAAATTAGATTCTTTGGCCCTTCCATTTTCAGACAAGCTGCTCCTTTCAACCTCCTCTATCTAATCCCCTTCCCTCCATTTTTACTCTACCTCTTCTTTCCACCATTAATGGCTGTCACTAAACTCCTACTTCTCTTAGACAATGTCCTTCATATTTTACGCAATTTCAGACCATCAAAGTCTATTATATCTAAAACACTCTTTACTGCTCCCTAACAGATGAAACGCCCTTGATGACTAGACTGACAGTAACTAACACACAGTGCAACTTCACGCTCTCCACCGGCGGTGCGTTTCGAGCAGTGTCCATGGTTGGGAATTTCGGTGGTCGAAGTGGTGATTGTCGTGGGTGGGGATTTCAGTGGTGGTCGGGGTGGAGATTTTAGTGTTGGTTGGTGGTGTCATGGTTGTCGATGGTTGGTCATGGCAGATGTGGTAGAAGGTTTAGGGGTGAAGAGGGTGAGATTGGTTAATTAAAAAGCAAGGGCACTTTGGTTATTTACCTGTTCATAACTCATCAAAAAATAAAAAACGTAAATAATTAAATGTAACAACCTAAAACGTAATACGTAAACAACTAAATGGAACAGAGGAAGTATACGTTTTTATTTGAAGTATATCAAGATCAAACTAAGATGATGATCAACCTAATACTACGAGGATTGAATACAATCAATTCGATCTTTGCCGAATTGCACAAAATATTAGATTGAGTTTATTGTTAAAATCTTCTTAACTACTGTAATTAAGGGCTTGCTTAGATTGAGGGTAAAAAGGGAAAATAAATAGGGGGTGATATGTAAGATGCCTTTTTCATGTTTGGTATGAGAGTAATTATTCACCTCCTGAATCTATTACCCTCATCAAATTTAGTCTAAAACACCAAAATTACGTATTACGTAAACCCGAACCCGGTCAAGAGCGGACAAGCAAGAGCGAAGTTAAAGGGGCACCTTAAGTGGTGAATGCACCGTGGGTCAAGTAAAGGCAAGTGGATTCTCAAATGCGACAACAAGTCAAGCAAGGGCGGATTGTGAAAGAAGACTTTTAGTAATTTTGGCAGATTGTCAAGGCCACGACAGTCTGCCACGGCCACGACAGTTTGTCACCGCCAAGGCAGTCTGCCGGCAGCTGAGCTCGTGAAAGTTTAATCTTGCCTTTTGTGCACTAAAAAGGCCCATTTTGAGGTTTAACCTAGAAAAGAGGGCAACATTATTTAAGCTTGAGTTTTTGGAGATTTTGTACATTTTACCTTTCACCATTTAGGACATTGAATCTTGTAATAATTAGACTTAATCTTTCCTTAATTTATGTTAATCATTCTTCACTTTGTAGGTTGTTAGTTGATAATAAGGAGCTAATCTTCCTCTAGCTTGGTGTAATTCAACCAAAGTATCCAACTTTGGTATTGTTAAACTCTTAATTCTCCTTTAAATTATCTATTGTTCTTTCCTTTGTTCTTAATCTTCTTATGTTGCGTGAATAATTGTGTGGTTTAATCATTCTATCATTTTGTTTACTCAACTAGTGCAAATCGTAGATAAGCGATTTAATTTGGCTAGGATTGTTTGGAGCAAACTTTTGTTGTGTTGAATTGATTTAAAGGATGCATAATACAAGTAGGAAATTACATGTCTCTTCTTACTATATGATTTAATCTAGTATGAATTGGTCTTAGCTACATTTCTTGGTTATAATTTTCATGCTAAATTCTAGTCTCATTCATGGTTTATTGAGTAGAGGTTAGAGTTTGAAGGGCTCATATACATGATTTAATTATATGTGTCAATTTCTTGAGTTGTTAGTATTCGGTAGATAATAATAGGGAGAAAAGAATCAATCTTTACCATTGTAGGACTAGTAAGGGAGAGTTACACCAAGGTTTCATCTCATATTGACTTGTTGCATATCTTGTGTTTGTGTTATTGCCTCTATAACAAAGCTTTCATCTTTATTTACTTTCATGTTGTCCCAAAAAAAAACTTTTTCCTTTTATGTTCTCTACATGTTATCCATTGTCAATATCCATAGTTTGTGATTAGTGCTTTTGGTAGAGTCTTAATTTGTCATTAATATCATTAGTAGTTGTCATTAGTCAAAATTCGAGTCTTAGCTAAACGTCCTTCCTTGTGGGTTCGACCATAACTTACCACTTTATTTCCCTTGCATTAGAGTAGTTTAGAGTTAGGATATAAATTGTTAATTTGGCAGGTTAATTAGTATACTTTACGACACCTAGTTAATTGCTATCAGGCGCCCTATCATTTTCCTTTGATAAAAAGCATATGTCCAAATAGAAAGAAAAAGAAATGTGAAGATAATTAAAAAATGAACAAAAAAAAAAGGCAAGTGGAGTAAGAATTAAAAAATAAAAGAGGTATTGTATTTCAATTTTGTTTTTTTTTTTGTGGCACTACGGACTACTTTTAAAGATCTGTAAAGATATCGAAGTTAATTACATGAAAAATTCATAATATTTAATGCAAATTTAACAAATTAAAGTTATGAACCATTTGAGAACATGAACATTCAAAACTTGTGGTTATTGGTGTATAACTTAAATCTTGAATTATTTTTGGGAATTTTAATAAGTTCGGGATCTTTTAGGCTTTTCCTTAATAATATAAGTTAATGTATATGATAAATGAATGAATTAATAAAAACTCCAAAAACACTTTATTTATATACGAGTAATATCATACAATCAGTGGCAGAGTAAGGAATTGATCCCAGCGGGAGCGAAAAATCTCAGCGAAAATGAACGGGTAATAGTGTAAGGAAAACTCGAAAAAAGTTGGAAAATTTTTAAACGTTGAAACTTCTGACCACCAGCGGGGGCGAGCGCCCTTGCTAGCCCCCTAAATCCGCCACTGCGCACAATACTTACATTCTATTTTGTACACTATTAGCAAGTGAGCATTCAATTTCAATTTTTTCTAAATACATAAGTGGAAATATATTCATGTGGGATCTTGTTTGATTTGTCTTTACGAGCATATTAAAAATATCCTACTTTTATAATTTTTACATTACATTGCTAACGATATTTACCGCGTAAAAAACATGTTGACAAACGTGAAAAAATATAATTGTAGTGTGGAGTTGAATGGAGGAAGTACTAAACAATGGGCAGAAGGCAAAAGGTTTTTTCTACAGGATAGTGCAACCTGAGTATATTGATAGGTACGCATTGTTTTGGTAAATTTTACCGAGTTGATGATAGAGTTAGGGTTAAAGCGGTCTTATTCGTTACTCGTCAAATTTTGGTTAATGAATGATTGATTATGCTTTTGTGTAGTGATGATTATAATGTAAACGTAAAATTGACGCAAGAGGTTTGGTGACGCGGAAAACCCAATGTGGGAAAAGACCGCGGGAGGGAGACGATATCCCTCCAAGATATTCACTAGCAATCGAGTAACAAGGTCACGAGTACAATTGCCAAAGGCACGACTAATATTGCTAGTAAATTTCTTAGATTAGGGCTGTAGCTTTGTTGTTAAAGCCCCTTATTTGTTGCCTTTCATCGTTTTATATAGGTCTAAACCCTAGTGGGGTTTAGTTTGCTTGCTCCCCAAGACAACCATTTGATCGCCTATTGGGCTTTTATTCAGCTCCCCTTATTCTGCTACCCATGACTTGTCAACTAGTCCTCCAAAATCCAGCTGACTTGTGTTTTTTTATAAATTGGACCACATATGCGAAATTGGGCCCAAACAGTTTGCCCCTAATTTCTTGCGGGACACGCTTCCAATTGTTTTGTAATACCCGGATCTTTTGAGACTTATAAAGGAACCTCGGGAAAAATGAGCGGACCCTTAGGTTTGACGAGAGGTTATTTGTGAGTAAGGTACGACCATGCAGTGGAACGGTATACTAGACCAAGTGAGAGTTTAGTAGACCAAGTGGAGAGTGAAATGGACCGAGTAGATGGCACTCGACCGACCGAGTGGACTCATCACTTGACCTAGTGCAGCTTGTCAGAGGGCGATATAAACTATGACGGGATCTATGTTTCACCTAACCCTAAATAATTTCCATCTTTCTATCTAAAACTCCAAACCCTCTCCCTTGTCTCTAAAACTCTCTCATGGCATGTGAGCTTAGATTTTAAGATGGTACCTCGTTTCCTCAACTTATTTCCCTATCTACCCTTGTAAGTCGGAATCTCACCTTTTCCATTTATTGTTCTTTTAAACACTAACTTTTGGGGGTTTATTAATTATTAGTTATTAGTAGTAATATGGATAATAAAGGGGTGTTAATAGGGGGTTTCCGTCATCTTGTTATGAGCAAGGATGTTGTTGATGGTGATGTTTTTGGCTTGAATATCCTTATGCATTTGAGCAAAGAAATATTGTTGATTCTTTTGCATTTGCAAAACCACTTTTTGAACATCAAAAGCTTGATCATTGGGTTGGTTGTAAGATGTTTGACTTTGAAATCTTTGGTTGTAGAAAGGTCTTTAAATTGGATTTTTCATTGGGGGTGGGGTGTATGGTGGTGGATTTTGAATGTTTTGGATACATATATGAGAGGTTGGGATTTAATTTGGTATTTTTATTGTAAAAATTTCAGTAAGGGGTGCCGTTCTTGTACGCTTAGAATTCATTCACTTGCTCGGTTGTTCCCCTACACTTTTGTTGAGTATGTCCAAAAGTTCCACAACTTTCACACACACCATTGGGAATAGAAGGTGCTACTGTCATTGCATTGACATGTTGAGATGTTTGTTGCTTAGGTGAATTATAGGCTACACTTATCTTGGCCATAGCTCTGTCAAATTTCAAGTTCATTGTATCGATGTGAGAACACATTTGTGCACTCAAATTAGCACTCAATTGTGTGACGAAGTCCACATCATGTCTCCCTCCTCTAGTGGCTTTTCATGGCCGACTTTATTGGGAATTATGACCCGCCATTTCCTCTATTTTGGCTTTCATATCCTCCAAGGTCTTTATCGTCCTCTCCGTCTGACCGTCTGTTGCAGGATGGAAAGCAGTACTTATCTTCAAAGGTCGTCCCCATCAAATCCTGCAACTCCTGCCAAAACCGCGAAATGAATCTCGCATCTCTATCCGAAACATGTCCTTAGGGACCCCATGCAGCTTCACCACATGCTTCCGGAAACCCAAGGCCAACTGAATCTTGCTCCAAGTATCTTTCATCAGAACAAAATGAGCCGATTTAGTTAACCGGTCCACTAT